>WHVA01000473.1:0-88638 GCA_015179125.1 Gautieria morchelliformis | reverse complement strand
ACCGACTCCTCCTTCTCTCCATTCCGGTACTGCTCCGGATATCCCGGAGCATTTTCCGCTTCCGCCCCAACTGCAGTTACTCCTTCTAGGGCACGGATTGCAAAGAGACTTGGGCGGAGCAGTGTCATATCCGCGTTGTCTCCACTTCCGCTTCCGTGATCCGCGCGGCGGGATAGGGCATCGGGCTTGCCCATGGTGCGGCCGGGGCGGTGGTGGAGCATGAAGTCAAACCGGGACAGGTGTAGGGACCACCGTGCTTGTCGTCGGTTCAGCTTCTTAGCCATGCGGAAATACTCGAGGTTCTTGTGGTCTGTCCAGATCTCAAAAGGGCATAGAGCACCCTCGAGGAAGTGTCGCCACTCCTCCAGCGCTCGGATGATTGCCAGCATCTCCTTGTCATGGATCTCATAGTTCCGCTCGACCGGACTAAGGCTCTTAGAGAAGAAGGCAATCGGATGCCACCCCCCACCATCTTCCGATGACTGCTGTGACAAGACCGCTCCGGTAGCTGCGTCGGAAGAATCCGCCTCGACTCGATAAGGGCGAGAGTCGTCGGGAAAGATCAGGACCGGGGCGGAAGTGATCAGCTCCTTGAGTTTGTCAAAGGAAGTCTGTTCCGGCTCTCCCCACCGCCATCCAACCTCCTTCTTGGTGAGGTCGAAGAGGCACGGGCGTGGCAGGAGAAGTCCTTGATGAACCGCCGGTAGATATTGACAAACCCAATGAAGGACTGGACCTCCTTCTTGTTTCGCGGCGCGGGCCAATCCGATACACCGGAAACTTTGACTGGGTCCATTTCCACCTTCCTTCCGACACAATCACCCCAAGATACTCTATCCGCGTCCGCTCAAATTCGCACTTTTCCGGCTTGAGACACAGGTTGTACTCCCGGAGCCGTTCCAGCACTCTCCGCACGACTTCCCGATGTTCAGACATTGTTTTCGTGAAAATGAGGATGTCATCGAGGTAGACGCAGACAACCCCTTCTGCTATCATGTCACAGAAAATGTCATTCATCATCGTCTGGAATGTGGCGGGACTGTTGGTGAGGCCAAAGAACATGACCTGTGGCTCAAAGAGTCCTCGATTGGTGCGGAATGCGGCCTTCCACTCGTCTCCCTCCCGGATCCGGACATTGTTGAAGCCCCAGCGGACATCCAGCTTAGTGAAGTACCTCGCCCCGCGGAGTTGTGTGATCAGTTCGGAAATGAGTGGAATGGGGTACCGGTTCTTGATCGTGATCGCATTCAAGGTCCGGTAGTCCTGCACAAGTCTGAGCGAGCCATCCTTCTTCTTGATGAAGAACACCGGAGATGCCATGGGTGACTTGGAGGGGCGGATCCTCCCTGTACGGAGGTTTTCCGCAAGGAACGCATCGAGCTCTACCTGCTCCTTGGGTGACAGCGGGTAGACCTTGCAGTTGGTGGGCTTTGACCCAGGCTCCAACTCGATGGCGTGGTCCCACAGCTTCCGTGGAGGCAGGGTATCAAACGACTCCTTGGAAAAGACGTCCTCGAACTCTCGCAGGTACTCCGGAATTTCCGCCTCTACTCTATCATGCCTCTTGGAGGCTTCAGCAAGGCGTTGCGAAATATTTCCGGTGGCGCGGATGTGTTCCGCTTCCGGCGGAAGGTTTACGTACAGCAAGCGCTCCCCTTCCGCCAGAATGTCTTCCGGGCCGAGTCGGATGACGTCGGAATCGGAATCGGAATCGGAAGTGGGATCCGGTTCAAATTCCACTTCCGAGTCTTCTTCTGCAAGCAGTGGATGGGGGCCAGAACGACATGTCTGTATGAGCCGTTCAGTCTTCCGCTGCTCCTGGTGCTCCTTCCGCAGTTCCGACCTGCACATGTGACACTTGGCTGGACATCGACTCATCAGTACCTTCCGAGTCTGCCAATTGATCTCCGGGTTGTGCTCCTGAAGCCAGGTAAACCCGAGGATGATGTCCTGCTTCCCCAGGCTGGTGACTGCAAAGGAAGTGCGTTCTGAGTGTCCATCGTAGCGGAGAATTGTGTCTACTATCTCCGTGATGGACCCTGCCTCATTGGGGCTTCCATCCACATTGAACACCGGGATTGCACGTTGCAACTTCCGCGTGGTCAGTCGGTTCCGTTCCACATAGTCCCGGTCCATAAACTGACCAGTGGCCCCGCAATCGACAAGGGCGGGTCCGGATTTGACTTCCGCCGTATCTGTCGTCTGGATCTCCACCTTAATGACTAGTGACTTGGGGCCAGGGGTGGCAGCCACAACATAGCGCTTCGGAAGGCGTCTCTCCCAAGGGCGGATGCGGGATGGATGGGGTGTCAGATTTGGTTTTTGTGTGACTTTATCCGGTGGGTCTGTACGAAGTGAGGGGAGTGGGGCTTTTCATTCTCTACTTCAAGACAGGCAAACCGGTTATGTACAGGCAGCAGGGGCACACATCTCACCCGCTGCGTGTCACAAAATCCGATGCATCTTCCGCTTCCGGTAGACCATGTTCCGCATTTTCGGAAAGCTCTTCCGCAGTGGGCACTCCGTTTATGTCTGCAAGCGCGAGGAACTCTGGAAGGATCTCGAGTTTCTCCTCTGTGGTCATAAGCCGGATATCAAAGGCTTGGGGGCACTCGCGAGCGTAGTGGCCTGGTTGTCGGCAGCGGAAGCAGGTGATAGTTCCGTGGCCTTTTCCGCGCATGCGGTCAACATCCATCGGGGCAGGGCCACTCTTCGAGGGAGGAGGGCTATGGTTCCTAATAGGAGCAGGCGGAGCAAGCATCGGAAATAATTTCCGTGTGGGAATGAATGCGCTTCCGGGTTTTGGCACAGGTTGAGTAGGACGAGCGGAACTGCGTGTCGTGTTCCGACTCGTCTCCACGAAGGCCTCATTTGCCTCCCTGTTCCGAGAAACCTTCTGCGCAGCTTGGTACCACCCTTCCGGGTCATCAAAATCCGGAGCTCCATCCCCAAGCAGCGCAACTTGGTTCTGGAGCGTCGGATCAAGTCCTCGTCGGAATTTGATGACGATCGTCTTGTCGTCGTCATATTCCGCAAGGTCGATGAGCTCCTGGAAGCGATCGATGTAGTCATCGACCGGATCTTTGGCCTGGTACCAGCTCGTCCCCTCGAGCTTTGTAAGGGCTGTGAGCTGCTCGTTTTTCGGGCAGAACTGGTCGGAAAATGTTTTCTCGAACGCGTCCCAGTCCCGGAAGTAGTTCCCCTTGCCCTTTGCTTCATGTCGGATCACCTTGTTTGCAAAACGGGCTGCGCGGTCCGATTTGAAAAAGGACAACGTCCAGTGAATCCGAGCCTGGTCGTTCGGAAAGAGGTCTCCGACAATTGCGAAGTAGATGCTGCATGTGTTGAAGAATGCGCGTCCCTTCTCCCGATCTCCGTCAAAGTCCGCCGGAGTTGCGGGTTTGACCTTTGCTAACTTCGCGGACATCCTCTTTTCCGCTAGTTCCGCTTTTCCGAAATCCGGATCATCCAGCATTTCATTTCCACCACCTTGTGGAATATCTAACTTAGCCAAAATCGCTTGTAAGGCTGTTTCAATCGCGTCGGTCTTCATCCGGTTCCGCGTCAATTCCTCCTCCATATTCCGAAGACGATCGTCCGGATCCATGTTGGAAGGAGAAATATGGGACGGGATTTCCGGGGTTGGGAGCTCGACGTAAGAAGAGGGGCTGTCGTACGCTGTATGTGCGGAAGAGGTTGCGATCTCCGAGTCGCTGTCTCCGATTCCGAACGCACCTATGGCGAATGCAACGCACAGTACGACCGCCGGTCCTCTAGGGGAGAGACTTTTCTGCTGTAAGGGCAACCCTGGCTAGTCGTGGAGATCACACTACCACACAACTGACAAGGGGAAATCCAAAGTATGTATAAATGAACAGAGCATACAAGAGAGGGGGTTCTCACCTGACAAGGGGAAATCCAAAGAGAAAAGTCTAAGGACCCCCAATGTCAGCGAGCCCGTATTATACTACGCTGCGCAACCAGGGACAACGCTTGGCACCCGCCATCAACCCTGCATCCCCCTGACCCTTGATCGACCCTTGATGCCACCTATTATGCGAGTCGCTTGATTTCCGACACTGTTCCGGGGCGGAAGTCGGAAATCGGAGTGGAACTGGCAAGGCGAACGGAACTGGTGGAAGTTCTCCCAGAAGCGGAATCGTTCCTGAAAGCGGATGCGGAGATGGAATCGGAACCGGAAGCGGAGTCGGAACTGGGTGTGGTGTCGGAACTGGAAATGGAAAACAGGGTGTCCCCTGACAGGAACGCAGTGGACATGAGGAGTTTCATCCCCATGAGTCGTTGAAGTTCACACCAGAATATGGACGTAAATTTCGAGTCTCGACCTGAGACTATGGAGTCTGGGACTCCATGAAGTCTTACGACCTCTTTTAGGAATAGCCAGGCTATTCCTTTGGCCATCACACTCGTCGTCATTGGGACAAGGTGTATGTGAGACGTGAGTCTATCTATGATTACCATGAGGTAATCACAGTCATTTGATTTGGGAGGTGGGCCCATAAAATCGATACCAATAGATTGCCATGGTCTATCGGGTATGGGCAGGCTATGCAGCAGTCCTGCAGGCCGCGGCGTGCCTGTCTTGGTGGTCTGACACTTCGCGCACGAAGTGCAGAATGCCTCAATGTCCAAGGCCATACTGGGCCACCAGTATGTTCTCCAAATGTAGTTCAAAGTTTTCAGTTGACCATAGTGGCCAATTGTCTGGTGGGCATGGCCAATTATGATCTCGATCAGCCTCCTTCCCCCTTGAAATATGTTCTGAGCTCGCAGCAATACAGGTAAATATATGTATTTACAGCCTACCACCCCCAAACCGATGGACAAACAGAATGATGAAATATTCATCAACTCAGATTATGCTAATAGAACTGACGCACTATCTATTAGTGGTTATGTGACTACACTAGGGGGAGGAGCTATTGCATGGAGCAGTGGACAATCACATTATCTATCATGGAGGCCGAATACATGGCACTTATGGAGGGCACTAAGCAACTGATTTGGCTAAGGCGCTTCATCGAGGAGCTCAGGATAGATCAATCCCAGCCTATGTCACTCCAATCAGATAATCTAGGCACCATCACTCTATCACATGATGCAACGTACCATGCATGTACCAAGCATATCAATGTTGCTTATCACTTTATCTGTGAGAAAGCGGCCTCTCATGAGGCATCACTTACATATGTACCAACGAAGGAAAATACAACGGATATACTTACGAAGGGACTAGAGCTACATCAACACAGATATCTAATGGGGAAATTAGGGTTCAAGGGAAAGGACTTCTTGCTGAGGGGGAGTGTTAGTAATTGGGATGATGAGTCAGCCAAGGAGAACCAGCACGCATATAGCCAGATGTTCAAGAGTGTTCTCTCCTCGACTCTGGGATGCTGGTGCACCAGCATGGCATCAGCACAGCAGCAGCTTGAAGCATTAGTAATAAAGGGACATGGTATTTAGTATAAAAGCGGATGAATCTTGAATAGATCGAATAATAACATCTATTTTACATTCCTTTGTTGTACAATGTGTGGGGTAGAGGCCTTGATCAGCGGTACTTGATCTATGACATCATGTGCACTCATGGTATACATGCCTGGCTCAGTGGGCTCCACACACACCATGTTGTTGCCTCAGTCATGATAATAGAGGCGGTTTCTGGTTTAAGGGATAGATGTGGATGTGAGATGGAGATGGGAGTCAGTTTGGTGAGTTTACAGTAATGTCAGCATGCTTTGTATGCAGTGAAATTGGTAGCATAGCTTGCATATTCTTATATTCTCAACACAGATGTCATTCGTGTCCAAGGACACCTTGTCTCTGACTTAGTATTCGGAACTTGGGCTTGGTTGTAGTACTACACTGCATTATCCTTGCTCTTCGTGAGAGCAGGCTTGGCTTCTGCAAGGCTTCAGTCCATGCGATCTCAAAACTTGTTGACCGTCTCCAGCTGGGACTCCATCTTGTGAGGGCAACACTAATGATGAAGCCACAACCTAAAGATACTCAAGGAGATAAGTGCTGATGCAAGGACAATAACCAACTGTGTAGTGGATATCCTCAGAGATCAAGCTGAGGGGACGCCACCACACCAGATACAGCCTTATAACCATGCTGGCAATGCTTGGATGTTGCATACTACATGAGTCACTTGACTTCCACCACTGTTCCAAAAGTGGAAATTGGAAAATGGAGTGGAACTGGTGAAGTGAACAGAGCTGGCGGAGGCGCTTCCAGAAGCGGTGTAATGCGTCGTTCAGGCCTAGTGGTGCACGGAGGGTACGACTTAGAAGAGAAAGGTGCGAGTGAGAAGGGTTCTCAAAAGATAATCTATTCGGTCGTAACTTGTACTACTTATAGCTTGAGGGAACAATGAAAAACTAAAAATAGTAAGGAATTGTGGACATGATGTGAATAAGCTAGGTGGACAAGATATGTGGACAGGATATGCTTGTCCACAATCCGCGGCTGTGTGTGGGTGCTTGTGTATGCATCATCCACAACTAGACAGCGCAGCTGTCTTACAGCGGGAATGATTTCAGAAGCAGAATTGGAAATGGAAACTGAACTCATGGTAGTGTTGGAACTGGAAAACAGGGTGTCCCCTGACAGTCTGAGGTTACAGAGTGAGGCTCTGAGAGGGAGGTCAGGAAGGGACTAGGCTTCAGCTTATGTGCTGCGCTGGCCCTAACCAGTCCCAACTTCTTAGATAAACAAATAACAGGCAAGGTTTAGTTCAAGAGGTGAATGCTTAAAAACTAGCTAAGGATCAAAGGGTGTACGAGAGTCGATATCAGACTGAAGAACAAGAGTGCATACAGGTGGGCTTATATATTGGTCAGGGTAAAGGTCAGGGGTGAGCATATGCAGGGATAGGGATGAGGTAAATATTACTAAGTCATGCCTGATGGAACAGAACAGATAGATAAGGAAATAGGCCATGTGTTTAAACTCGGGCATGAGCTTGGGCTCAGGCATGATATTCACAAGACTCGGGGCCAGTAAAAAGGGTAGTACTGGTAAGCAACTGGCCAGGGGCCGGGTTCTTACAGGCCCCAGTGATCCAACTTGTCAGCTGAAACATCTCTAAGGTTCAAAACTAACCTCCCAGCCTAAATCTTGCATGAGAATGTGGTGCAAATGAAGGGAATGAACCTTACTGAGATTGCGACAATGGAGATGATCCATCTTGACAGAAGACTGGAAGTAAGTCATGGATCAGCAGTCAGTTGGAGATGTACTCACAGCTGCCCAATTCCTTGTAACAGTGGGGCTGCAGTCGCAGGCAACAATATGGCAAAAAGGTACATAGCTGTCCCTCTCCTCAATAAAAAAAAAGGAAGTAACTTAGGTTATCACTTACCAAAGATGCTTGAAAACAGGAATCATAGATTATCAGCTTGTGAATCTTGTTGAGAAGAAATATCAAACCCACATCAAGCAATACCCCGCTCCATCCCTACAGAAGTGTGGCTTAGTAGAAGGTTATGGGAAGACAAAGCCTTGAACTCACCTGAAGAACACTTTCAATAGTGGAGTCATAAAGAAGCCAAGTGGTTTAACTCGTATAAACAACTTATACATAGTAAGGGCAAAATATATGGCTGATGATATTGACTGTCCAAATCAGTAAAATCTATTTATATCAATGCTTAACGTGCCTTGGAATGCACCAAAGATGGCACTAGTGTCAGGTAAGTTAGGTTATGTGTCTCTGCTTATCTGGTGAGAAGGCTACCCACCCACACTCAACAACCTTGGAGGTACTAAATGTCAAGTCCAGAAAACAACCTGGCAGGTTACCTGGGAGAGGATCGGGGATGGTGTTAGATGGCAAAAACTGAAGTCCTATGAATGTAAGGGTAGACTGCAGTCATGAGCATAATGAGTTGAGGATGCTGTAAATGAGATTTAC
Organism: Gautieria morchelliformis; assembly: GCA_015179125.1. NCBI lineage: Eukaryota > Fungi > Basidiomycota > Agaricomycetes > Gomphales > Gomphaceae > Gautieria > Gautieria morchelliformis. The sequence goes on along the minus strand of WHVA01000473.1, from coordinate 80,696 downwards.
AACAACTTCGGCTAAAAAGAAGATTAGTTTATTCAAAGGCACAGAAGTCTGACACACCTATCCAAAGTGCCACCAAAACTACAGCCACTATTGCAAGGCACTTGAGTCCAAAGTAACTATCACTTGAAACCAACTAACTTTTTTTGCTGTCATGATATAGTGCATATATCCGAAGGATGATAAGCAGATCAACGAAAGGGACATAGACTAGACCCCCCTTCAACACTGTAAATTTATATGTCATAAATAAAGCAAATTAACACATCATACCAGATTGCAAATCTGTTGAAAGGTGTGCAACTATAAGCAAGCAGATCAATGGATACTTTTTTCCTAGCAGTGATGAACAGTCGCCATACAACTGCCAAACCACAGCAGAGTGAGCAATGTCGAGCGACAACACATTAAATGATATCACCTCTACAGATAAATTTGCGTTGGCTGTTGCTGCATTGGCATATTAGATGGACATAAAGTAGAATGCACAGGAAAGGCTTTATATATACCATATGTGCTAATAAGCAGGTAGCCCAAGGCGTAATATCGGATAAGGACATGTAAAACATTGATCATCGTCCAAGAAGTTCTACTACAAGTGTAGTGTGAGTAAGATCACGGACAAAGTACGGGTGGTATGGTTCATACAGCCAGATATATCTTGTTTCTTGGCCAGAGGTGATCAATATTTCGTACAACAGCAATGTGGTAGCGGCCACTTTCAGGGATTCAGGGTAAATGGCATGAATAGAATGATCAACGTATACTTTACTGCTGTTCATGATGATGACCCGAAATGCCGCAACGACTGTAGTGAGCTCTGAGATTAGTGCGTCCATAGTACGGTGGAGGTGGTGGATATCCCGTAATGGTAAGGGTCGGTGGCCGGCGTCCACTTTTCCTAGCTGATATGGGAAGCTGTTATATATGCTAGACAATCAGTATCATTTGTATCGTAAACCTGATAGTTAGCTTTTTGTTGAACGCTGGCAAGGGAACTTTGGAGTGAATCACCATCAACCTCCAGCTGGCAGATACGATGATCCAGGTGTGTGGCGCTGCCTGTTGAACTTATATCAATCAGACATCTTGATCTACCATACGTGGATGGATGCGATGCAAAGATCAACCAACGGCCGCAAGCTAGACGCTGCAGTTGCTCGCAAACGTGTTTTGCCCAGTGGCATCACTCGGTGGCGCTGTGATCGCGCCAATTGGTTCGATCTATTTTCAGTGCTCGTGGCAGGAATAGGACAGCAATTTGGAAACATAGGTACAGATTTTGCTGGGTTAGATCTTAGAGCTCACGAGAGTGCGAGGCTCTGTTCGTGTCCTGAAGCGACTCACGATGCGATGATGACCAGACACGGAATATTGTTACCGTGACTCCGAGTCGGGCTGCAATTTGTACACCAGGTCTTGAGTCAAGGTCTCACCGTCCAGAACTACAGGAAAGATACCTCCAGGTGTATCCCCGAGCCCATGTTCCCATCCACCGACCACCATGAGGCTATCTCGCATTTTCCTACGTCACGGCTCTCGTCATGCCATCAAGGGTGAGTCGGAAATAGAGGGCCGCTTGGCCGGATGAGACTTTGCCAAAGAGCGATTTCATTAGGGCTCGGCGCCGTACTCGTATGAGCCGTATTACGGACCTGTACTTACCCGTAGAAGCTCAGTTGTGCCAGTTCTGACCGTATTACGGTTACGGCACGTATCATGACCACCGTATGAGGCCGTACTACGACATACGGCCGTATAATAGGACTACGGCCGGTTGCCACTAGTTGCTAGAGGAGTCTCGTAAGGTGCCACGTAATTGATAGCTAGATAATCCAAATACAATAATAGAAGGCTTGTCAGTGAAATAACTCTAATCACCCTAGACAGGGATATAAAAGTATGCGTACACATTGACCATGCACTTGACCGATTTTTTCATACTTATTCCACGTAATCATTCATTACTACTAATCCACCTTTGGATACCTTAATTGAAAGCCTCGACATAGAGCTCTGTTGCAGTGACTGTACCGCCAGCGGTAGTAGGCCCGGTTCGCTCGTCGCGCATACCTCACTCCCTATAATAGGTCTGGGCTCACGCGAGAGGGATATGTATTGGCAGGCAGCGCGGCCGGTTTCGTGGACCAAGAATCAGCATGAAAACTTGCACGGCTTATTGGGGAGATGAATGAGCTTTCTTGGATGCTAAAACTTCCGCAGGAAAGAGTGGGAGAAATGTCACGTAGCATGTTGATATAGATGGTCTAATGAAAGCAATGCAGGATACGCTACATATATAGGGAAAGAAATTAAGATTATCTCACGCGAACAGACGCTTCGTATATCTGGATACGGTACACTTCAGCACGGAGACAAAGCTTAACACCCGACTAAAACACTCACGAGTTTAACCCATGCACACCGCCCTCGACCTGCGCACTGGCGGTTCGCAGCTCAAACCGCACTCGGTCAGCCTTCACTCCTGCCTGCAGTTCTCTCACGGTGCGAACTCCAATGTCCTGGAGCGAATGCTGCAAGCCCGCGTGAAGATACGGCAGAAACGCTTGAATGGAACCCTTATCCTGCACATCACCCGATACCCCCTGTGCAACTTTTACACTAGATGATTCCGAGAAATAGCGAGTCGTAGCGGCATTCTCGTGAGTCGCCGCCTTCGTAGGGTGAAATTTAGACGAGGAAGACGAACCACCAGGGGCAGGCTTTCCCTGCTCCATTGCCTCAATGGAGCCCATGCCGCGGTAGGTCTTGACACGTTTTCCCTCGTGGTAAAAGTATTCGCCAGGCGCCTCCGTTGTACCTGCCAGCAGACCGCCCATCATGACCGCACCCGCGCCCAACGCCAAGGCTTTCACCACGTGTCCCACATTACTGATACCTCCATCCGCAATGACTGGCACACCAAACTTGCTCGCAAATTCGGCTACCGCATGTACAGCTGTAGCCTGCGGGCGTCCCACGGCCATAACCTCCTGCGTAATGCAGATGGAGCCGCTACCCATACCAACGCGGAGACCATCAGCCCCGGCGGCGATGAGCTCAGCAGCCTGTGCCCGTGTAACCACATTCCCTGCAATAACCTCAAGGTGGGAGTAGGTCTTCTTGATCCACCGCAGCATCTCAATTTGGAATATGGAGTTACCTTGCGATGAGTCAAGCACAACAATATCTAAACCCGCCTTAACGAGGTGCTCGAGACGGTCACGATCCGCTGGCCGGGTGCCTATTGCGGCAGCAGCATACAGCTGCTTGCTTTCTGGTCGCTTGGAAGCGAGAGGAAAATTCTGATTTTTGAGAAGATCGGAGCGTGCAAGAAGCGATGTGAGACGACCTGAGGCATCGACGATCGGCAACTTGCCCTTCTTTGAGTCGCGCAGGAGCATATTAGCTTCAACGAGAGTAACACCTTCAGAAGCAGTGACAAGATTTGTCGTCATAAGTTCGGACAAGGGCGTTTTGAGATTCTGAAATTGCACGTCCCGACTGGTCACAATACCCAGAAGTTTACCTCCAACAGCGCCTGTATCTGAAAGGACGTGAGTACAAAGTAATGGAAGACATAAACAAATAAGACTTCGAGTCAGTAAAACACATGAAAATTACTCCGCATATCACGCGCAGAAAAACGCGTTAGCTCGGCAGAACGAAGGTTGTGGTAGAATGCATCACGTCAAATGAACTGGTCTTGTGTGCACTTACCAGTAATAGGAATACCACAGAACCCGAGCCGCGCCTTGACATCCAAAACGTCCTCGGCGAGATGTTTGGGAGACAATACTATAGGATCAGTGATGAAGCCATTCTCATGGCGCTTCACCGCACGGACCATGGCAGCCTGCGAGGTCGCCGTCTGATTATGATGGATCACACCAATTCCCCCCAGAAGCTAAACAAGAGGAACGAAGTCAGCATGGTGCCAACAAGAACTGAAGAGGGACGTCTGCTTACAGCCATGTTAATGGCCATGTCGGTCTCAGTCACAGTATCCATGGGAGAACTCATGAAAGGCGTCTTGAGAACCACATTCTTTGTAATACGGCTCTCGGCGATGACATCCGAGGCAGAGAAGTCGATTTTTCCGGGAAGGATGAGGAAGTCATTATACGTGAGCCCTCCATGAGTGCTTGAGTCAATTAGCTCAGATACAGATAGACCGTCGCCACGAGAATAGGTAGCAAGGTGTTCAACAGCCGTGGAAGGATCGAGATATGCCTTTGATGACATGTGGCGGAGGAGGATGGGGCGGGGTCGAGGCCCCTAGAAAAACTTCAGCGCGATGCCTTATATAATAAGGTGTAGTAGCGCTCGGTGCGCGTGAGGTAAGATCAGCTTACTTATCCTAGGCACGCACGCGCTGTACGTATCGTTCGATGCCACATCTCCTATAGGCGCGTCTGCTGCGCGAGGCTCCTCCCAGAGAACTAACTCCCTTGTATTTTCCACTTCCTTGCTTCAGGATGCATGGTATACCATTCAGACGTCGCACTCGTTGCTGAAACCCTTCTCGATTGGTCCTGCCTGGCAAATTTATGAGCTCGTGTTACATTAGTAAGATAGAAGTCATCTTAAACTGGCACCCCTTACGTAAGCTGAGCACAGTCCAACGGCGAGCTCAATAACACTCGAAGGCAAACACTTTTTGCCAAATGGCTCCCTAGAGTCTCTTTGGGACATGTCTACCTACAATCCTTAGGAGAGACTTAGGATATATCTATATTTATTGAGGAGATATATAGCATCCAAAATGTGACATAGAAAAAATACCAAATTATTTTTCTGATGTCCTAGAATGATTTCCTGCAATTTCGGTTTTTGGACCGATGGAATTTGGCGGTCACGTGATATGTCACGTGACCTATTTGTCAGCCTTTCGAACCTTTGGACGACGCACGGAAAAAGCTTCAAGGGGCCTTGCTACACATTTCTACTGCTTAAATCAGGGTTTAGGTAGGTACAACCTTACACTAGGTGAGTTCCACTGCAGGCCGCTTGCTTAGTCGTCACTTTGACCGCCCGGCAGGTTGTGCTTGACCCCATTCACACATTCAGGCCTCAGGGATTGCGGCTGTCTAGATGATGTCCCCTTTGTACAGATTCAGAGGTGTGTGAGAATTGTTTCCTATCAGCAGATTCTAACTCCTCAACAGGGATGCTAATAGGTTGGCCTGATTTATAGATGCCTACAAAAAAGGGTTGAATGGGGCACAAGCTGTCTGGGAAAACCGTAAATACCATGCCCATCGTACTTTACCTCCAAACATTATGTCTGAGTTGGACAAGGAATTCATGTAATATAATTCAATGTCACTAATTATATTATAGAACATGTCATTGCACCAAGGTGCCTTCTGAAAGGGGAAAAAAAAAAAAAAAAATCCCCAAGGCGAGGATTTGGCGCATCACGTGACCTAAGCGCCCGCTTACATAAAGGTGCCAGTTTAAGATGACTTCTATCTTACACGCACACCGGGAACCTGTGGATGCGGCCGGCGGCTTACGGTGGTTTATCCAGCGTCTGAACTGGCAGCGTGTCATATGCCTGAGGCCCCTGAGGAGTAGGCCCTTGAGCGAGCTCCTTGTGATGAAGATGGTGCCATCTGAGATCCTCTAGCCCCTTAGACTGAGGCCAACCTGTCCTGCCTGATTTTCCTTGGTGGCGGCACTTTCCTTCTGATATATCTGTGCTTTTGCGGCCCAAGTTCACCGGGACACGTGGTTACTGCCTCGGTATAGCATCCGTATGTCTCTGGAAGCCTCTTCTACTTGATTCTCGGAGAATCTGCTACGGTGAAAGACTTCAAGCCACAGGGTGGATTGTTCGGCTTCATAGTGAATAGTGTCACTCCTGCAATGGTGCTTGGGCTGGCTGGTATATAATTTTCTGGTGACACTTACCACATTCCTCCATGTGCTGAGGGAGTATCCTTGTGCAAATGCCCACTGTATATCTGATGACAGTTCTGGACCCCGCCTACTATGCTTGGTTGCCCTCCACTTAAGGCGCTACACGCCTCTCTGGATAGTAGACGTGGTCGAATCTGCGATCTGCGGTTGCCCTCACTGCATCTAGTAGTGCGACTCAAACTTATCACGGCTGCTCCTGGCGCATGGCAGGCGGGCGCCGCTACGGCAGACTCGACTATGAGGCCAGTCGCGCAGGTGGAAAGGCAGGATTTCCTGTGCGAATTGTCACCGCTGCCTGGGACATCATGAATCATGCATGTTCACATATGCTCGTCTGTCTGACCTGGCGATTCTGAAGTACGGCGGTATCGATATATGTCACGGTTGGCCACTGTACGTGTCATGCAGTCGATCTTCCAATCAAGTTTGGAATTAAAGCAGGACGAATGTCCAAGTTATCGTGATTAATTGGCTAAAGGTAGCTGGGATTGGAGAACGTATCGATCTACACCTAATATGCATGTCCATGCTTTACTAGCTGCGTGAAATCAACGAGGTCTACAGCAGGAAATATTGCGACAAGGGATCTGATGCACGCGCAGCATACCGAATCTGACATTCTCAAGGTATATCATCGCTGCAGTGACTGCCGGAAAGCTGTACTCATGGCTTCACACAGTTTTGGATTTACTGTAACATATAGTCCGCAAGGTAAGTGGAATTAAATGGACATTTTTACTGATACAATAGAATTACAAAACCGGACTTGGGTGATTAAGGACTCGGCGCAGTGGTCCGTCACTTACTCGGGGGGTAGTAAGAGAAGCGATTAGGCCTTCGGCTCCTCACGCCTGTCGGACACCGCGATTCCCCAATCCCTGTCAACGCCTGTATGCAGAGGCAACCGCTTCATGCCAAGACTGGCAATAAGTCCGAGTGCTCCAACGCCAATTAAAACGCGCCATATTACACTTAGACTCCCCGCGAACGCTTTCCGCACCTCGTCTTTCAAAGGCTGCTCCATCGTCGAGATCAAAGGGATGACTGCGTAAGCAATGGCAGTCCCTTCCGGAAACACCGAGACGAAATCCGACGGAAGCCTGTGTTTAAGCTCATTCTGAAGCACTGACCCTCCGATGGTCACGCCCCAAACCTATACAGACATAGGATCTCTGGGAGATACGAGAGGGATACGCACACAACTTACCTGAGCAAAGTTTCGGCAGAATGTGAAGAATGCGAGAGCTTTGGCATTGGGCGACACGGGCAGCGGGGCAAGAACCGGGAAGTACGTCGTCATGGTCAGAATTCCCATGCCCGCGCCAACGATAATCTCATATCCAATAGCAGTCATTCGCGAGGAATCTGCTGTTATCGTACTCAACAAGCCAGCCCCAATCATGATCATTGTCCATGCCAACCAGAGTTGGGGGCGATATTGATGAGATTTGGCAACGCTGAGACCTGATATTATACCTGCCGGTGCAATACTGAAGGCGAGACCAAAGACATCAACGCCAGAGGCGATGGGTGATGCTGTTTTACAAGCTTGGAAATAAACTGGCATATAGTCTAAACTCATTTTCACTTAGTGATTATCTCGAGCGACGCGAGAAAACTGACAAATGAGAGCTATAAGAGCTATTGGCATGAAAAATGTTTGCATGTAGCCGCTGATACTGGTGGCTGTCGAGAGAATTGAGAACGGGACCTATGTCACAAAGTGAGATTACGATAACATCTGTTGTGATTAGGGGTGCTTACGATCGGATGTGTGGCAATTTTGGCATCGTAGGCTACGAATCCTGCCAAGCCCAGTAGACCCAAAATTAAAGGCACGAGAACGCGCGTGGAAGACCATGAGAACTGGACGCCACCCCATGTCAGAGCAACCATGCATGCGCTGGAACTAGCAATGACCAGCATATTTCCACTAGATAGTGGGTTTTTCTGTGTCAGTACATATACAGTAATATACAGATGTAGCACGTACATCCAGTCCATTTGAGCCATTTTTTCTTTGAGCGTGCCCGTTGGTGTTCGCAGCCGTAGAAAGTTAAACACTAAAACTCCGGCAATGCCACATACTGGAATATTGAGATCTGTTGACATATGGTCACAATGGGATCTCAAATGGACTTGTTGCCTCACGAACAAAAGAGCCATCGCCATTGACCACTTTCGGCCAGACTGCCTCCGATCACCGGACCCACGCCGCTTGCAACAGCCCAGGCTCTAGGAAATTAGAAGTAAGCTCAGGATAATAAGTACTGCTAAAATAACGCACATTCCAACCAAACCGTTGAACATACCTCGCTCCCGAAGAGGGACGAGATCAGACAATATAATCTGAGTGAGGGACAGTATGCCACCACCTCCCAGTCCTTGAATGGCTATAATTCCAGGTTCACGAGTCAAGACACGAAAATCCTGTAAATAGCTAATGATGCTCACTTCTACCAACAATGAGAACGCCCAGGCTAGGCGCAGCGCCACATACAGCGCTTCCCGAAGCGAAAATAAACAGAGAACAAAGCATCACGGGACGACGGCCAAAAACCTTAGAGCCGTTAGCACCAAAAATGTGAATGATTTCAAGTTTGCTGCTTACCTGGGCTAAACCACCGCTCATTGGAAGGAAAGCTGTAGCGGAAAGTGCCTATGCAGAGCCGACCCAAACGAACTGCGAGCCATGGAGGTCGGCGACGATGACCGGGAGGGCTGTGGATACCCCGACCTGGTGGGAGTATTAAGTACGACAATGCAATTTTAATTAGTTGGGTGACTCAACTAGTTCCAAAGCCGCTATAAAGAGAGACAAGGCAATGGACAGAATAATGAGCCAGAACCTGAAATCTCTTCGAGGGTTCTGCAGAAGCAGGGGAGACAAGGTGATGGAGATGTAAATTTTCACCTGATGTGACCGAGGAGTCTCTTGACTGCATGACGGACGCTGGGGAGAAACCTTGTCCGACAGGGATGAATACCTCCTTACTTGATCCAGGGGGTGGGGGTAGGGTCGGTTATAAGCTGGGACCAGTAGTGTTATCCTCGAGAGGAATAGGCACCCCTTAAGTGCTACCTGTGCGTGCGAAGAAGCAGCCTACCATACACATACATATATCTTCTTGAGAACCGTCGGCTCCCGGCAAAATAGACCGGACTCTTTTTGTGATCCATCAGCGCACGAATCCTAGCCTGTGGCTGCTCGATGGGCGATGAGCTGAGCTAGGAAACCTACGTAATAGTACCAGCCGTCTCCGCCCAATTCAAAGACATCATCACTAAGTTGTCGACATGGGGATTAAAGGGAGAAGGTAACTTACGTCAACGGAGGAAACGGGTAGTCTACCGCGTGCTCTGTGACACTATGAAGTGCTATAGAGCGCTATGTGATGCCGATAGACTACCCCTTCAAGTTCTTCTCTGATGAAGTATGTACATCACTTATTACTACGTACGGGTTCGTACCGCTTGAATACTCATTTCGTCCTGAGGCATGAGGCCTGATGTCTCATTTCAAAGCCATGTTCCAGCGGGAAGGGCAACGTGCTACTTAGTACTTAAATTGAGGATCAGTTCAATATATTGGGACAAATGAAGTATATGGGCACACCGCCCCGGCCGCCAGCCCAGACAGACGTTTGAAGGCTTATTCTTGCTTTGCAACACATCTGCCCGGACTTTCCCCAGCTTCTATCCAGCTGTATTGAGAGGGGGACTTGGGGAGTCGGGTACGGTGCCCAACCAGTACCGGGTCTACTTTAAACGGTGAAATAGAAAGTCAAATTCAAATTAGGAACATTAAAGCACAGCTTACATGCCTTGGTCGGAACAAAGCTTGGTTGTAAGTCCGACATCGTCTTCTCTCCGCCAGTCCTTACATAAGGGCCTATCACAGTAGCGGTTTTGATGGGGATTTGGAGCGGATTTGGATGAGGATTTGAAACATTTATAAAGCTCTGACAAAGCCCCGAAAACCGGTTTTAACTGTGATAAGCTAGTTTTGAACAGACAATTTGACATGATTTGGACGGGGTTTTGTAGCTCCTGCCGTCACCGGCCGGAGCGGAGACTCGAACTTCTTGTTCTCTGCCGCCAACGGCATGACAAAGGCCGATACCATGGAGTCCTTCGATTCTTTTATACTAGGTGGGTACCCACGCTTCGCGCGGGGTGTAGGTCAAACGCCTCGGTAAGGTCAAGTGCATTGGGGTAAATAGGATCATGCAAAATATATCCCTGTTCATATAGTATAATGAATCATATATGCACCCATGGAACAGCCGAACATGCAGACCTCTCTCTCAACCTCTGGGATGGCCCTCCCAGCGACTCTAGACATGAAAGTGGTAATGGTCTTGACTGAATCATCAGAGATTACAATATTGTGCCTATTGCCATAATCCACAGGTTTCAAAGCTTGTGCATTGTGAATAGATCCAATAGTGATCTTGGGGATCCTGAATTTTGACAATGTGGTTATATCGATATGCCAGCTGATCCTCCGGTGACACTCTCACAGAACCAGAAACAATACAAAAATCAGAAATGGGGGAAGACCCAAAGTGCAGTTGGATAGCATGTCCTCACACGTAACATGTCCTCACAGGTAGTGTGTCCCCAAACGTAACGTGTCCTCACAGGTAGCATGTCCGCACAAGTAGCATGTCCTCACAGGTAGCGTGTCCTCACAGGTAGCGTGTCCTCACAGGTAGCGTGTCCTACAGTAGCGTGTCCTCACAGGTAGCGTGTCCTCACAGGTAGCGTGTCCTCACAGGTAGCGTGTCCTCACAGGTAGCGTGTCCTCACAGGTAGCGTGTCCTCACAGGTAGCGTGTCCTCACAGGTAGCGTGTCCTCACAGGTAGCGTGTCCTCACAGGTAGCGTGTCCTCACAGGTAGCGTGTCCTCACAGGTAGCGGTCCTCACAGTAGCGTGTCCTCACAGGTAGCGTGTCCTCACAGGTAGCGTGTCCTCACAGGTAGCGTGTCCTCACAGGTAGCGTGTCCTCACAGGTAGCGTGTCCTCACAGGTAGCGTGTCCTCACAGGTAGCGTGTCCTCACAGGTAGCGTGTCCTCACAGGTAGCGTGTCCTCACAGGTAGCGTGTCCTCACAGGTAGCGTGTCCTCACAGGTAGCGTGTCCTCACAGGTAGCGTGTTCCCAAACGTAACGTGTCCTCACAGTTAACGTGTCCCCACACGTAACATGTCCTCACAGTTAGCGTGTCCCCACACGTAACGTGTCCCCACCGGTAGCATGTCCCCACCAGCAGATCCCGAAACAATACCAAAATCAGAAATGGGGGAAGACCCAAAGTGCAGTTGGATAGCATGTCCTCACACGTAACGTGTCCTCACAGGTAGCGTGTCCCCAAACGTAATGTGTCCTCACACGTAATGTGTCCCCACAGGTAGCGTGTCCTCACAGGTAGCGTGTCCCCACACGTAACGTGTCCTCACAGGTAGTGTGTCCCCACATGTAACGTGCCCTCACAGGTAGCATGTCCCCACACATAACATGTCCCACACGTAATGTGTCCTCACATGTAACGTGTCCCCACAGGTATGGTGTCCTCACAGGTAATGTGTCCTTGCAGGTAGCATGTCCTCACAGGTAGTGTGTCCTCACAGGTAACATGTCCTCACACATATCAGGGACACGTATCAGTATCTATTTTGTGACATGTATAAAATAGCAAAAGAAACCACATGTAAGCAGCTGTTGTCATTAATTTTAGCAAAGTCAGGATAATTCATTGATATTTATATTTATTTTTTTCAAAAAAAGATTTAAAAAAAAAACACACTACATTAAAACAGAAGTTGTTATTAACTTTAGCAAAGTCAGGATAATTTATTGATATCCATTTGCGAAAAAAATCAAAAAAATGTACAGGACATTTAAGTTGGAACGGACAAAGCGTGCGTTGTCCGAGGTCTATGGCACGAGGCACGTGACCATGTCCACCTTGCGTTTTCAGTCCACATTCTTCCCCATTGTCCACCCTTCTTATTGTCCACTCTTCCTATTGTTCTTTCTTCCTATTGTCCCCTTAAGTATATAAGAGCATGCTCTCCTATACAAATTCCCTGTGTCCTTCTCACATATCTCGCGCTCGATAGCCATAAAGGCTTCGAGCTCCTTGATTTTTCACAGGACCATAGATCATACGAAGTGGCCCTTCGAAGCGGCACAGTGTTCCGTCGAGCAGTCCCGTCCTACCAACTCGACGCCTCTTCATCCATGGCACCTGCTGGGACCGACACGTCAACCTCTCGCTCTAGGGACAAGCAACCCAGCCGACCGTCCCCGGAAGCCACCGTCTCACCTGCTCCCGACCTCGCACCCCCATCCGCTTCAGGCAGCACTCCCTTCCCGCCCTTCCAGCAGGTTGCACCATCTACCGATCAGCGTTTGACGTCGCTTGAGAACACACTCTCTCAGCTACTCTCTCTCCTGCAACAACCCGGTCCAGTCCAGCCACCTCTGCAGCAGCAGAGTTCACTGGGTCAGCCGCAACAACCACCTCCACCCCAGCCTCCGCAAACGCTCCCTCCCACCTCCGGTCTTCCCTCTCCCTGTGTCCTTCTCACATATCTCGCGCTCGATAGCCATAAAGGCTTCGAGCTCCTTGATTTTTCACACCCGCCCTGTCCCATTCCCACTTCATTAGTCTGTTCGGTTTGTACTTATGCTTGCGCCGGCTTGAGCATGGCCTACACCCTGGTCGCGCAAAAGAGCGCTGGCATCGCTATAGAAATATCGCTCACCCAATTGTCACGATCGAGTAAGCATAGATGGCTGTTATTAAGGTTAGGAAGTTAGATTTATTGATGTCTATTTGCGAAAAAATATCAAAAAAATGTACAGGATATTTAAGTTGGTTATTATTAAGGTTAGCAAGTTAGGTGTATTGATAGCTATTTGCGAAAAAATATCAAAAAATATACAGGACATTGAAGCAGAAGCTGCTGCCAATTCACAGCCAAAGAAGCCCAGAGACACACAGAGACACACAGAAAGACACCAAGACCCCAGCCAAAGCAATAGTAAGCCCACCAGTATAGCCAGAACACAGGAAGACACCCGTGGGGAGTGCGGTTCTGCAGCATCGCTCTCTTTATACCAAGCGAAGGGTCGTGCACGGACCACCCTCGCGTATGGTCGTGAACCGGTCACGTGACCTGGAACGCTAGCAAACGCTGCGCTGCTCACGCGCTCCGCTGACAAACTAATGACCAAGCATTGGTCAGCGTGCCCACAACCACTCACCCCCCGCATTTAACTCTTAGACTAGGTGGATACCCACGCTTCGCGCGGGGGTGCAAGTCAAACGCATTGGTAAGGTCAAACGCATTGGTAAGGTCAAACGCATTGGTAAGGTCAAATGCATTGGTAAGGTCAAATGCATTGGTAAGGTCAAACGCATCAGCAAGGTCAAACGCATCAGCAAGGTCAAACACATCAGCAAGGTCATCAGCAAGGTCAAACGCATCAGCAAGGTCAAACGCATCAGCAAGGTCAAACGCATCAGCGAGGTCAAACACCTTGGGTAAATCAAACCTGGGATAAGTCAAACACATTCAGATAAGAAAATTTCATTCAGATAAGTAAAACACATCTTATTGATTGAAAGTAGCTCTAAGTAACACACCAAGGTAGGTAATGTTATGACCATGCTGCTCGACCAACTCTGGTACCTCCACACCTCCTCCAACTCTATTCCGCAACATCCACACTTTGACCTTTTGATCCCCTTGTTCTTTACTATTCACATACTTCCCCTTTTGACTCTATTCACCAGCCTTCCCTACTTAACCCTTAGCATAGCAATTCTGGAGCATCAGGAGATCCATTTGTTCCACTATCAATTAGACCCACATTCCCCTTGTTCTTTTGCCTATTGATTGTTCTTAGTTCTACCCGGAACCCCCTTGTAGTTCCTCTTGTTCCGTATTAGTTACTTACTCCATTTATCCTACTTACTTTTGCTTGCACCAGAATTGCTTACCTCTACCTTCTGACATGTTGTCTCTTTGTATAAAACCCAGTCATGTGTGCCTCTGTTCTGCAATCAGATAATTGACTTTGATATGTGACTCCCTTTGCACTGTTTCCTGTTCTTACCACAGCAAGTACTTGCAAGGCCTCTGTCTCTCTGACCTCTGCCTTCCAACTCAATTTCTGATATCCAACTTAACTCGATTCTTGAACCTTACCTCTAGGTGGATACCCATGCTTCACACGTGGGTGTAGGTCAAACGCCTCGGTAAGGTCAAATGCATCAGCAAGGTCAAATGCATTGGGTAAATCAAACTTGGGATAAGTAAAACACATCTCATTGCAATTGAAAGTAGCTATGAGTAACACATCAAGATAGGTAATGTCTCTACACATGTCTGCATGTGCCCAAGTATAGTGTGCATAGCCTCAAATATAGCATGCTTATTGTGTCCCTGGTTTGTAACATGACCCCACACATAACATGTCCCCAAGTATAGTGTGCGTAGCATGTCCTCCATGCATAGTGTGTCTCCACATGTAGCATGTCCCCAAGTACAGTGTGCATGGCATGTCCCACATGCATAGCATGTCCCTGGTTTGTAGCATGTCCCCAAACATAGTGTGTCCCTAAATTATAGCATGCATGTCCCCCATGCATAGCGTGTCCACATGTGTAGCATGTCCCTACATGTAGTGTGTGTAGCATCTCCCTCAAGTATAGTGTGCAAAGTGTGTCCCCAATGCATAACATGTCCCCCAAGTATAGTGTGCATAGCATGTCCTTTGTTTGTAGCGTGTCCCCCAAGTATAGCATGTGTAGAATGTCCCTTGTTTGTAGTGTTTTCCCCTGTAGTGTGTCCCTTGTTCGTACTGTGTCCCCCAAGCATAGTGTGTGTAGCATACTCCTCAAGTATAGCATGCATAGCATGTCCCAATGGCATGTGTAGCATATCCCCAAGGGCTTCAAAGTGAAGCAAGCAGGGGCTGTTACTTATCATTAACTTTTCACAACCTCAGGGACATGTATCAATATCTATTTTGTGACATATACAGACATAAATAAAATAGTAAAGGAAGCCATATTTAAGCAGCTGCTGTCATTAATTTTAGCAAAGTCAGGATTATCTATTTTGTGAAAAATGTCAAAACAAATGTCCAGTACATTTAAGCTGAAGTTGTTATTAATTTTAGCAGAGTCAAGATTATCTATTTTTCGAAAAATGTCAAAAAAATGCACTGCAAATGTCCAGTACATTTAAGCTGAAGTTATTATTAATTTTAGCAGAGTCAAGATTATCTATTTTTGAAAAATGTCAAAAAAATGCACTGTACATTTAAGCTGGAGCTGTTGTCAATTTTCACAAAGTCAGGATAATTTATTGACATCTGTTTGTGAAAAAATGTCAAAAAAGTAAGTAAATTGAAGCAGAAGCTGTTATTAATGCCCAGCCAAAGCCAGAGAAGCCCAGAGACTGACAGAGAAACCCAGAGCCCAGCCAAAGCCATAGTAAGCCAGCCACCAGTATAGCCAGAGAAGGAGTGCCTGGCAGCTTTACAGTAAATAAAACAACAAAACAAACCACATTTAAAAGTGGAACCTATTGTCATTAATTTTAGAGGAAACTGTCAATTTTTGAAAAAAACCTGAAAAATATATATATATAAATACTTTTTTTCAGCAGTCTTGGGATTTTATTTAAATCTATTTTCGAAAATTTTTACAAAAATATAAAGCACATGTGACAATACAATATGAAGAAAAAAAAAAAATGGAACCAATAAAATTACAAACACAAATAAAATAAAATACATGGGAATGCATTAAAAAAGAGATATTACTTACCAATAGAAAGCCAGCCAAGCCAATAGATAGCCAGCCAACCAAAGCCATAGACAGCCAGCCAGCAAAAGGAGGAGACACCAGAGAGCACAGCAGACAGCGCAGACACAGCAGACACAGCAGACAGCACACAGCAGAGAGAGCAGACAGCAGAGTGAGGAATTGCCGGTCGGGCAGATTCCTGGCATTCCATCCTACCGAACTGCCTTTATATACCGCGTGCGCGTGTCGTGCACGGACCACGCGCGAACGGGTCACATGACCGCTGCGCAGTGTTCTCGCGGCTGCGCTGCTCGCCGCTGACCTAAAGAGACCTGGAGCCGGCAGACCGGCATAAACCGGTGATAGGGCCAGGGGCTTGCGGCTGCGCCGCTCGCACGCTCCGCTGACAAACTAATGACCAAGCATTGGTCAGCATTGGTCAGCGTGCCCACAACCTCCCACCGAGGCGCTTTCATATAGTGTAACTAGGTGGATACCCGCGCTTCGCGCGGGGGTGCAAGTCAAACGCCTCGGTAAGGTCAAACGCATCAGCAAGGTCAAACACCTTGGGTGAATCAAACTTGGGATAAGTCAAACACATTCGGATAAGAAAATTTCTTTCAGATAAGTAAAACACATCTTCTTGATTGAAAGTAGCTCTAAGTAACACATCAAGGTAGGTAATGTTATGACCATGCTGCTTGACCAACTCTGGTACCTCCATGCCTCCTCTGGCTCTATTCCGCAACATCCACACTTTGACCTTTTGATCCCCTTGTTCTTTACTATTCACATACTTCCCCTTTTGACTCTATTCACTGGCCTTTCCTACTTGACCCTTAGCATAGCAAGTTGTCAAGATTGGTTTTTAGGCGTTAATATCGTGTATTAGTGAACACAGCGAATGCCCAAATAACTTGTGCGAATAAGTATGCCATTCGGCAAATGGGTGAACCAATGAATGTTCACAAGGTAAGAGGGTTTGCCTAAATGGGGCTCACCCTATCTACAGTCGTAGCGAAATAGCCCGTGACTTTTGACGATGTAACGTACAAGGTTTCACGGAAGGGCTGTCTAAGTCTTGACAATCCCTTCACTGGTGAAGGTGCTCCTTCGGAGCCCTTCGCCAACAGCACAGAAAATGGTTCGAAGGCTAAGGTAACGAAGATGAAGTATGAGAACTCACCAGTGATGCCTAAGTCCCCTGCTAGTCGAAGATGGAAACCTCCAAGAGAAGGCTTAAGACGATGACCATGGTGAGGTCAAAGCTGCACAAGATGAACGATTAACCCCATCATCTTCTTAATCCAACCCCATTGGGTGTTCGTATGGCCAAGGTGTGATCGCAGGACGTCTCTTCCATAGGCCGTGCGGGATCAACCCAGTAAACGAAGAGCCCGTGCAGCGTAAGATAGAAGTCATCTTAAACTGGCACCCCTTACGTAAGCTGAGCACAGTCCAACGGCGAGCTCAATAACACTCGAAGGCAAACACTTTTTGCCAAATGGCTCCCTAGAGTCTCTTTGGGACATGTCTACCTACAATCCTTAGGAGAGACTTAGGATATATCTATATTTATTGAGGAGATATATAGCATCCAAAATGTGACATAGAAAAAATACCAAATTATTTTTCTGATGTCCTAGAATGATTTCCTGCAATTTCGGTTTTTGGACCGATGGAATTTGGCGGTCACGTGATATGTCACGTGACCTATTTGTCAGCCTTTCGAACCTTTGGACGACGCACGGAAAAAGCTTCAAGGGGCCTTGCTACACATTTCTACTGCTTAAATCAGGGTTTAGGTAGGTACAACCTTACACTAGGTGAGTTCCACTGCAGGCCGCTTGCTTAGTCGTCACTTTGACCGCCCGGCAGGTTGTGCTTGACCCCATTCACACATTCAGGCCTCAGGGATTGCGGCTGTCTAGATGATGTCCCCTTTGTACAGATTCAGAGGTGTGTGAGAATTGTTTCCTATCAGCAGATTCTAACTCCTCAACAGGGATGCTAATAGGTTGGCCTGATTTATAGATGCCTACAAAAAAGGGTTGAATGGGGCACAAGCTGTCTGGGAAAACCGTAAATACCATGCCCATCGTACTTTACCTCCAAACATTATGTCTGAGTTGGACAAGGAATTCATGTAATATAATTCAATGTCACTAATTATATTATAGAACATGTCATTGCACCAAGGTGCCTTCTGAAAGGGGAAAAAAAAAAAAAAAAAATCCCCAAGGCGAGGATTTGGCGCATCACGTGACCTAAGCGCCCGCTTACATAAAGGTGCCAGTTTAAGATGACTTCTATCTTAGCATGTATGCGGGTCCCAAGACATGGTTTTGTCCATAAATGCCTTCGCTCCCTTTATTCTCCATCGTTTCATGTTCGCATTCTCCCCTCACTCTATTGTATGTTTATTCCATCTACCTAGTATCATGACCGCGCACCCCTATCCAACCCCAACTCACAACGGCCTCTTTCCTATTCGCTGATACCTTACGAGCATTCGATATAAGTAGTTTACATTCGCATGTATATTCCCCAGTTCAATTATCATACGTGGTAAGCCTAAGCTAAACACATGAGAAGATATTTTAGCCGTGATAGGATATGGGCCAAGTCTTCGGTGGTCGAGTTTCTTCGAAGGTCGTTTTGTGCGAATATTTCACGAGTCGAGCCATACTCTGTCGCCGACCTGAAACTCAGGGATCGGAATGCGGCGAGTGGTTGTGGCCGAAGTGTACTGGATAATTGATTTCTTGATTTGATCTCGAAGGTATTGGTGAAGGTCCTTGAGGTCTGCCGACTGGCGATAAGCGTCCTCGGAAGCGACCGAAGTGAACGATACTTCGAGCTTGGGATGGAAACCTTTGTTGGCGAAGAAGGGTGTGACCTGAGTCGCCGAATGGTGGCCTGCTAACTGATGATCATGCAGCGAGCGAAGGATGTCCAAGCGAATATCATTATGATCGGGGACATACGTTTGCTGTTTGTACAACAGCGTTTTTCCATCCTCTCCAAGTGACCAGGGGTCTGACTTCACATTTGAAGGGGTGATTCACATTACTCCCAATATCCTATCGATCCTACCCTGACCCAACGCCCGCGGACCCACTCGACCCGAGTTACAGCCCGAGCCCGAGAGACGTTGATCCATGGAGGAGCTAGTCATGGAGCCGGTGATCTACATATCTTCCATAATATTCCCTTCAATAATCCACAAATTATTCTTCTGATACATATGACTACATACATCCTCTCCCATTCGTTACATCAATCCCCTAGCTACCGCTGTCTCCGCACCACCGTATTCCTGAATCCACACACATCAGTCGACCCATGCGCTCCCCCTCCACTCTTCGCGCCACAGCAGACCTCTCAGCTAGTTAAATAGTTCAGCATGTACACACACATTCTTTAGTCAATTAGAACTCACATTCTTGAAGTAACCTGATACCTTGCGACTACGTAGTTTTCACTGAAGAGCATACACACCTTGTGTTTACTCTATCTATCTGTTTTTACGACTCCACTCGATTCGACTTCAGACCGAAGTTTGAATCTACATCCAATCCACCATCAGCTGCTCTTAGTCTTTCACATTAATATCGTGTATTAGTGAACACAGCGAATGCCCGAATAACTTGTGCGAATAAGTATGCCGTTCGGCGAATAAGTGAACCAATGAATGTTCATGAAACAAGAGGGTTGCCCGAACGGGGCTCGCCCTATCTACAGTCGTAGCAAAATAGCTCGCAGCACTTGACGACGTAACGTGCAAGATATCGCGGAAGGGCTGTCTAAGTTTCGACAGTCCCTTCGCTGGCGAAGATGCTCCTTCAGAGCCCTTCGCCAACAGCACAGAAAGTAGTTCGAAGGCTAAGGTAATGAAGATGAAGTATGAGAACTCACCAGTGGTGCCTAAGTCCTTGGCTGGTTGAAGATAGAAATCTTCAAGGGGAGGCTCGAGACTATGATCACAGCGAGGTCAAGTTTGCACAAGATGGACGACGTATGATAATTGAACTGGGGAATATACATGCGAATGTAAACTATTTATATCGAATGCTCGTAAGGTATCGGCGAATAGGAAAGAGGCCGTCACAAGTCAGGGTTGGATAGGGGTGCGCAGTCATGATACAGCATAGATGAAATAAACATACAATAGAATGTGAAAAAAGGGGGAACATGAAACGACGGAGAGTAAAGGTGGCGAAGGCACTTATGGACAAAACCATGTCTTGGGACCCGCATACATGCTACCCTGCATGGGCTCTTGGTCTACTGGGTTGATTCCGCACGACCTATGGGAGGGATGCCCTGCGAACACACTTTGACCATACGAACGCCCAATGGGGTTGGATTAAGAAGACGATGGGGTTAATGATGAACCATCATGCCGGGTGAATGGTATCGATCGTATCTGATGGTGTGCCTGCTGGCGAATGATGCGAGCAGCGAATAGCCGTTCAGCGAAATGCAAGGAAGGGCGAACAGAGGTGACATAGGGGAGGAGAGGTCGAGGTGGAGGGCGAAGCCGAGCGAACAGTGAGGAGGAGTAGCGAAAGGGAAAATGGGGATACCAAGGTGCAGGAAATACACTGGTCATGACAATCCAACTATCAGAACACCATCGGGAGAGGGTCAGGCAGAGGAGGTGGTAGACCCAGTGATGACTTGTCA
Source organism: Gautieria morchelliformis (assembly GCA_015179125.1). NCBI lineage: Eukaryota > Fungi > Basidiomycota > Agaricomycetes > Gomphales > Gomphaceae > Gautieria > Gautieria morchelliformis. Next base: position 60,256 of record WHVA01000473.1, on the reverse strand, counting down.
AGTCAGTCCAAAGCCGTTGGTCGTGCGTTTAACGGCGTGGCGATGGTAACGGGCATGAATCAGCGAACATCGGTTGCCAAACATGACAATGGTGATCGGAACGAACACGGAAATGGGGTGAGAAATGGCAGGACAGAGCACCTGAGTTATGAGGAATAAACGCGTCATGACACTGTCCACGAGTCCAGGTTCCTGCAGGTGACTCGCAATTCAACCTGTGATTTTAACCTGCAGATCCAACTCCCACAAGTCCAGGTGACTCGGTGTAAGGGAGTGCCACTCCCTACATAGTGATTCCTTATTTTGAGCATACTAGTACCCATAGCCTTTGGTGGCACATATATAAGCTTGTATCTAGCTTACAAAGAACCAGAGAAATCGCTCTTGCGCACCTCTCATTAGGTCTAGTGTCTGCGTCTGCGGCACAAAGCCTCCTTACATCGGCGCCTAAAAACCTGCCAAGTCCAGGTTTGGCCTTTGGAATTCTGCAGGTGACTCGCAGACCTGCAAGCCTTAAATGCCAAGAATTCATGTCATTTACATGTCATTCAACTACTATTACTTCCTTCTGCAAAACAGCCTTCTTGACATGCTTACTCTTATCATGCAGCAACTCTACAACACATTCCTCAGGAACAAGTCCTTCATATGACAGCCATGTGCTGAGTATGGTCCTGGCACATGTCGACTCTTCCTTCAGAGAGTGACACATCCGTGATACAGTCAGTCGGCCCTGACTGAATGCATATTTGACATCTGTGGATGTTGCTAGAGGAGCATGGTCAAAATAGGATGTAAGGATGTGTGAAATAGCTCACCCCCATCCCCACGGGAGGAGACGTGTCATGCACTCGCACGGGGTGAGCCAGCTCAGAATAATCTGGCAAGTCACTGGAAGTCACCTGCAGGTTTAACCTGCAGGTCCAAGTCAACCTGCAGAAAAACTGAGGTCAAGTCCAGATTCCACTTCTGGAAGCTGGCAAACCTGCGAGTCCAAGTCCAGGTAACCTGCAGGTTGACTCGTGGACAGCCCTGAAGGGAAAGAGTAAGGGGAAAGTGAAGGATAAGGGATTGGCGACGGGTTCGTCCTCGATTTCGTCGATGGACGTCCTTGGTAAGCTTGTTGAGTCCTCCTCCCGAGTATCCTCGGCTGATTCTCAGATACCCCCGAAGGCACCCGAACATCTATGCTGGCCGGCGAGGAGAGGATGGAGGAGCTGGTGGACAGGTCGGAGGATTTGATGAGGGATGTGTCGGTGAAACTGAACGAGTTATCGGCGAAACTGAGCGCCTTGAATGGAGCTGTGTTAGAACTAGAGGGCGTCCAGGCGACGATCAGGAAACTAATGAAGTAGACTAGAGGGTTTGTTTATAAGTAATGTGAACAAAGCAACTTTTTTTGTCTTGAAGCTCTTGATGGTGTTCTAAACCTGAGCTTTCTTCGAAGACTTCGCGTGAAGGTAGGCGAATGTGGCTAAGCGAATTCAGCTGGAGGGGTTGGCGAAGTTGTGCAGATGGCGCTGAAGTGATCGCCAAGTGTTCCGAATGTCGGGGTTGTGAGGGGTTTTCCCATGCTTTAAACACCATCCCCCTCTTTATGGTACACGTTGCCCCGACGGGTAAAATCCGTGGGCGTGGTTCGGGACGCTGGTGGAAGGCAGAATGGTGTGATAGGGTGGTCCAATCGCTGTGTTCGGGGCGTAACCCAAGGATAGTGGGGACGAGTATAGAGCAGCGATATGGAGGACTCGGTAGAGTGATGCTCGATAGGCTTTTGCTGAGGTAGCGAATAGTTTGCTGTCCATGTTGAACGTCTGTGCGAAAACAGGAAGATTCAGGATAGGAAAGGGCGAAGAAAGAAACGACACCTGGTGGAAGGGCTGAGGTGTAATGGAGTGGTCCAATCGCCGTGTTCAGGGCGTAACCCAAGGATAGCGGGGACGAGTTTTCGGAATGTGTGTTGAAGGTAACTGAAGAGTGTTATGTGGTGAAAATATCTATCAAAGTGGAGTTTGCTGAATGAGGTGAAGATCTACATGTTCAGCGAACGAGAAGTAGTGGCTAGTGTGCTAACAAGGAGAAGGAGAAAGAGACATCGTTCGAGAATTGGGGCGGTGAATTTTGAGAACTAGGATGAGAGGGGAAGGAATCAGAGACTGAGAAGGTGTACATGGATTGGGAGAGATGAAGGGGACAGATACAGGGATTCGTACAGAGTGGGTAAGGTCGTTGTTCAAAGGAGTAAAACGATCCATTCTTAACACCACAGAGGGATCGTGAGCTTAGTCTTCCACGGGAAAGCTTTCGCTATCTTCGGGAACCTCTTCGAGAATCGCAACCTGAGGGTCGCCTTCGAGAGTGAAGATAGCTCTGCCAGTGGTTGAGGCAGACTCTTGAAAGCGGCACCCCTTCGCGTGATGTGTGGGGGGTTCGCCACAATAAGGGCAAAGGCCTTTGGTTTTTCATTGCTCTTTCTCGGCTTCAGTCAGACGTCCAGTAGCATCAAGGATGCCGGAAAGATCTTTCTGTTCGTCGGGCTTGGCTGCGGCAGAGGGTCTGGGTCGAGTGTTAGTATGTGGTGTAGAAGAAGGTTCAGAAGAGGAAGGGGGACGAATAGAGGTTGTAATCTGCTTTTCACCTTGGCGCTCCCAGTAGCGATTGTCAATGCGAAGGGCCTGACGTTTGAGATCATCGAGGCTTTCGGGACGTTCGTAGGAGAGCATGTGGTCTTTGATGTGCTCAGCGAGGCTGTTGTAGAAAGCGTCGTAAAGGGCAGCATCGTTCCACTCGACGTAAGAGGACAACTCAGTGAATGTGGTCATGTGGCGATTGACATGATGGGTGTCGAGCATCTTGAGCCTGCGAATAGCTCGCTCAGATACCTGGATGATGTCAGCCTGACTGAAAAGACGATTAAGTTCGTCGACAAAGATAAGCCAGTTGCTCCGAATGGGAGGTTCTGGGAACTGAATGAGAAAGGGTTGCCACCAAATCAAGGCAATGTCGCTGAGGTAGGATGCTGCGTAGGAGACTCGCTGTCGCTCCTGCTGGAACTTTCGGGGCTTGTTGTTGAAGACCATAATACAACTAGCGATGAATGTTTGGAGAAGGTGGGGTTCTTTCCCTGTGAATTTGTCAGGTTTCGCAGCGTCGGAGTCACCATCAGGGGCAGCCTGAGGGTAGGCGAAGGGAAAGGGATAATAGGGATTCCACGGGAACCCTGGTTGCGGCCAAGGCCGTCCACCAAAGGGCGCAGGTGGGCCAGGAGGTCCGGGGGGCCCGGGTGGCCCGGGAGGCCCGATCGGAGGCACTCCGAAATGGGGAAATGGTGGCCTGAGAGGTGGTGGAGGAGGCGGTGCAGGCCCGCCAGGTGGGGCAGGAATCTGGGCCAGAGGTTGCTGCAGGGGAGGTTGTCCCACGAAGGGGAGAGGTTGTCCTGCCAAGGGGAGAGGTTGTCCCGCGAATGGAAGAGGCACAGGCCCGCCAGGTGGGGCAGGACTCTGGGCTGGAGGTTGGTACAGGGGAGGTTGTCCCACGAAGGGGTGAGGTTGCCCTGCGAATAGAGGTGGGGCACTGCCGAAAGGCAAAGCATTCGGATCATAATAGGGCACGCCAGTAACGGGATAGCCAAGATGTTGCTTGGGCGCAGGGTCAGCATGATGTCCCTGGTCTGCCAAAGGTGCCTCGCGAGGGGGAGTAGGTTGAGAGCTGACTCGAGTATGGTCGCTATGTACCGAATGGTGAAGACTGCGAAGAGCCTGCGAAGAGTGCGAAGAAGCATGTGAGTGATGCGAATGAAATGAAGAATTGTGCGAAGCGGGTGTGTAAGCCCGAGATTCTGCGTATACAGGGGTGGTATGCCTAGAATTGAGAGGAGATGTAGGATGGGGGTTAAGAGGACACTGGGCGTAGTGCACGTCGAGAAAGGGGTTCGGAGTGTGACTAGGTGAAGCAGGTGGCAAGTGGGGTCGTGCGAAGGCCGATTGTAATTGGAGTCCTGAAGCACCGGCAATCCGAGGGAGCCTAGAAGGATAAGGTTCTTGAAATGTGCTAGGGTTCTGTGGGCGACCACTGGGTGAATTAGGGGCGAATAAGCGGCGTAAAGAATCGGCACTGGGCCTATGACTAGATATGGGAGTGCTGGCTGAAAGTGGTCGCTGTGGGGAGAAGTGCTGTTCGCCTGGAGTCAGCTGCTGTTGAACGTCGAAAAGAGGCGGTGATGCGTGTTCGGGGACCGGGTGGTACAGTGTAGGCCGAGATGCAGACATGGCGATGAGGCGGGAGAAAGGGATGATGTCCTCTGTGGGGTTTTCCGAAGGGAACGAGGCGGAAGCTGCTCACCTCTGGAGTGGTGCTGGAGTAGGAACTGGACCTGTCGAGCGGGTTCTATGGACAACAGGGTTTTCTTGTTGTGTAGATGACGTAAAAAATAGGGTAATGCTTTGACTGTAGCTGTTAGTTCAATTATACTGTCAGGATTGGTTTTTAGGCGTTAATATCGTGTATTAGTGAACACAGCGAATGCCCGAATAACTTGTGCGAATAAGTATGCCGTTCGGCAAATAGATGAACCAATGAATGTTCACAAGGTAAGAGGGTTGCCTGAATGGGGCTCACCCTATCTACAGTCGTAGCGAAATAGCCCATGGCACTTGATGATGTAATGTGCAAGGTCTCACGGAAGGGCTGTCTAAGTCTCGACAATCCCTTCACCGGCGAAGGTGCTCCTTCGGAGCCCTTCGCCAACAGCTCAGAACATGGTTCGAAGGCTAAGGTAACGAAGATGAAGTATGAGAACTCACCAGTGATGCCTAAGTCCTCTGCTAGTCGAAGATGGAAATCTCCAAGAGAAAGCTTAAGACGATGACCACAGCGAGGTCAAGTTTGCACAAGATGGACGACGTATGATAATTGAACTGGGGAATATACATGTGAATGTAAACTACTTATATCGAATGCTCGTAAGGTATCCGCGAATGGGAAAGAGGCCGTCACAAGTCAGGGTTGGATAGGGGTGCGCAGTCATGATACAACATAGATGAAATAAACATACAATAGAATGAGAGAAGAGGGAGAACATGAAACAACGGAGAGTGAAGGTGGCGAAGACACCTATGTACGAAATCATGTCTTGGGGCCCGCATATACACTGCCCTGCACAGGTTCTTCATCTACTGGGTTGATCTCACACGACCCACGGGTAGGACGTCCCGCGAACGCACACTGCTCATATGAACACCAAAAGGGGGTTGGATCGAGAAGCTGATGGAGTTACTGACGAGCCATCATGCCGGATAGGGATGTCGATCGTGATTTGATGGTGTGCCTGCTGGCGAGTGATGTGAGCAGCGAATGGCTGTTCGGCGAAATGCGAGGAAGGGCAAACAGAGATGACATAGAGGAGGAGAGGTCGAGGTGGAGGGCGAAGCCGAGCGAACACTGGGGAGGAGTAGCGAAAGGGGAAATGGGGATAACAAGGTGCAGGAAATACACAGGTCATGACAATCCAATTATCAGAACACCATTGGAAGAGGGTCGAGCAGAGGAGGTGATAGGCCCAGCGATGACTGCCAAGTCAGTCCAAAGACGTCGATCGTGCGTTGACGACCTGGCTATGGTAATTGGCGCGAACAGCGAGAATCGGTTGCCGAACATGACAATGGCGATCAGAACGAGCACGGAGATGGAGTGAGAAATGGCAGGACAGAGCACCTGAGTATGAGAAATAAACGCGTCATGACACTTACGTTCGCATGTATATTCTGCAGTTCAATTATCATACGTCTATCTTGTGCAAAACTTGACCTCACTGTGATCATCATCTTGAGCCCTCTTCTATAGACCCCTATCTTAGACCAGAGGAGGACTTAAGCACCACTGGTAAGTTTTTGTACTTCACCTTCATTACTTTAGCCTTCATACAATTATCGATGCTGTCGGCAAAGGGTTCCAAAGGAGCACCTTCACCGGCAAAAGGATTGTTACTACTAGACAACCTTTCCATGAGACCTTGTACGTTACATCGTCAAGTGTCACGGGCTATTTCGCTATGACTATAGATAGGGCGAGCCCCATTCGGGTAGCCCTCTTACCTTCTAAATATTTATTTGTGCATCATATTCACCGAACTACACAGTTCGTTGCACAAGCCATTTGGGCATTCACTGTGTTCACTAATACATGATATTAATGCCTAAAAACCCAATCTTGACATCGGGGCACTGAATTATCTAGCGATAGCAACACACCCCGATATTTCATATGCCATTGCCTGCCTTGCATGATTCAACTTGAATCCAGGACCGAAGCATTGGACGGCAGTGAAGCACCTCCTGCACTACCTACAATGGACTTTTGATTTGGCCCTTACCTTTGCACCAGATCCTTCCACCAAGTCATTCCAAACATGGATGGACACCGACCATGGAGGGAATCCTGACAATGGACGATCAACCTCCAGATTCCTCACTAAGATCAGGACCAGAGCTATTAGTTGGACAAGCAAGATACAACACATAGTCACCCTGTCCACAACAGAAGCCGAGTTTGTGGCTTCAGTTTGCACAGGAATGGAGATCGTGTGGCTGTGGAATCTCTTTGGTGAACTTGGCTCAAGAATCGAGAACCCATCTCACCTTTACATCGATAACCAATCCACCCTATCAGTTGCCAAAAACCTGGAACATCATGGGTGGATGAAGCACCTAGATCTCAGATATTTTTGGCTGCAAGAGAAACTTGCACAGAGAGTTATTCAGATTGGATATGTACCTACAAGCAGCATGCTGGCAGACCTGCTAATGAAAGCACAGCCCCACAAGTGTAAATAACCCGTGTATCTACATGTACATTAGTTATTACATAATCCCAGTGGGCCCCTTAGGGACCCACTGTATAGTTTATGCGTGGGAACCGGCTAGCGGTCCCCATCGCATCTTACCCTTACACTGTCACTACGTAGCATCAGAATACCACTCATTGGTCAAGTTCTGTCGTGCTCTTGTGACTTAAGGCTTAAGATAGACATCTTTACACCTTTTTGAACTATCCTGCGGTTGATCGCCACGCGACCAACCGATAGTGGATTCAAAGCAATCTTGAAAAAGATCGCTGCATCGACGACTAAACATCGTTGAGATCCTCCAGTAGACCTTCTACTGTCGGCTGCGAGCATGATGATCCCACCCAGTCGAAGACGGACACGAGCGACGAGCTCGAGGTCCACGCCCCAGGCGCAGCCCAGCGACACGACGGCTGACGCTATCCTGGACCAAGAGAACAGGACGATAGAAGACGGAGAGATCGTAGATCTCCCCACCCTCGTCCCCTCAGTAGAGGACGAGGAAAACCCCGACCACATCTCATCGAGCGTGGCCGAGGAAGAGACGATGCCGGGCAATGAGCCGGCACCGCCCCCCCATCTCTCTCTGCCCAAGGAAAAAGGAAAGGGCAGAGAAGTCTCCCCGTCGTCAGACGGTAGAGCAACAACGTCGAGGCGGGCACAAAGCCACGACTCAAACCGACGCTCACGAAGTAGAGTGACGACGATCGTCCCTGAAGGAGGACGACGGCAAAAAAGACGAGCCCCAGACGATTGTCAGGACTCAGAATACTCGAGCTCCAGTCGCAAGAGCTCGAGGGCTCACGCCATCGACCACAAGACGGCAGAGGCCCTGAACAAACAGGTGCAGGCTGCGCTGCACCGAAGTACGCTAACACGCCACAAGCACGATCAGCTGGCATCGCAGCTTGACAACGCCACCGCCGCCCTAATGGCAATCAGCAAGGAACTCCACCAGGCGGAGGAGATCAGGCTGCAAGACGCAGCCACGCTGGAGGACGTCCAGAAAGCACTCCGCCCACGTGGGGAACGCGACGCAACTCGTCCGAGCTCGCAACAGTCCGCAGCCAACGAACGCAGTCGCGACGTGGAAGACCCATGCCGAAAGGAGCGAGACAAGCAGCAAATGCCGCCGCCAGCCATCCCGGTCGAACAGGACGTAAGGTTTGGGAACGAACCTCAAGAACAACCGGCTGCCCCAACGGACAGCCGTAAAACGATCCAACAGATCGTTAGGGATCAGGTCGCCTCAGAGCCTGACTCTGAAATGACGACCGAGAGCTTAGAGCTCGAAGTCTCACACTGGCAGTGTAAAGAAGCCGCAGCCGCGCGCCGCCACACACGGGCACTCAAGCTACTAGCGAAAAATGCTGAAGAGACAGTGGCCCACAGCTACACCGCTCAGCTGCCCGACGAGCAGCTCACGCAAGCCGTACAGGACGCATGGCAGGTGCACGCAGCCTACAACAGCAGGCTTCGGATCCGCAAGGCGGGACTGACCGGGGACACCAGGCACAAAATGCTCCCGATCCCGAGCCCGATCCAGGCCTGGGGCCCATCAGGGCATATAACAGCCTGCCCCACGCGGCGTCACAACCACGCGAACGATCCATGGCCCCAACGGAAGGCCAGGGAATCCCTGACCAGGCTGACATCGTACCAATGGAGCCGTACCACGGGATCACACAGATGATCCGTGTGGCGTTAGCAGACGCCGCGGACACAGACCCGGAGAAGTCTGTGCTAGCGAAAGCCGGCGTAAAATTGGCCCACCCCGAGCCATATGCCGGGGGATCTGACCTCGAAGAGTTTGAAATCTTCGTGGCAGCCATCCTACGATGGCTAAAAATGAATTGCCTCCTAGGGCCAACCAGCATTGACATGCAGGTCGGCTATGTGGGCACTCGCCTCACCGGCGAAGCCCAGGAATGGTTCCTTCGAAATGTTGAACGCTTCGATCGCCAGGTCTGCAGCTGGATGCTGGAAACCGTGATGCAAGGCCTTCAAAAAAGGTTCCTGCACACACTGACGTACCATCACGCATCGAATAAATTTGACATGGTCATGCAAGGCATGAAAACCGTTCAGGAGATGCTGAACGAGCTCACAAAATACGCGGCACGTATGATAGAGCTGCCAGACGAGTACACGTTCCGGAGACGGTTCGTATCAGCGCTGCGCGAAACACTGTGCAACGAGGTCCTCAAAAAAGGCTATAATGCCGAGAGCAGCTCAATAGAGAAACTCTTCGAGACGGCCCAGATGATCGAGGAGGCATCCCGATACAACATGGGGATGTGCCACGCAGAAAGCGCAGCAGCAACGGCAAGCGCTGCCCGGCTCACAGGGAGCAAGCCGTTGACACAAACGGGCCTGACCAGGCCCAGCCTGTTCGCAAGAAGCGGAACAGGACAATGGCTACTGCCCTCACACCCAGCACAAGCTGGACGCCCGCCTGAAGCTAAACAGCCTCAAGCGTCAGGGTTGTCCCCACGACCTGCCCCACCGACGAAAATGTCGGGCCGGCCTAACGATAGGCCCAGCGGCAGCCAAAGCAACACCACATGCTTTGAATGCGGCCAACCTGGCCACAAGAAGGCAGAGTGCCCCCGGCTTAGGTCCGGTATAAGGACAGCGGCCGTGAGGCACGACAATGAAGCCGAGGATCCGGAAACGGATCTCGGTCAAAATTCTCTTCAACAAATTGACGAAGAGGGGGAGGGTGATCCCCAACCCAACGACACTCAGGACAACGGAGATGCGCCCACTGAAGAATGGGACCCAGAGCCGTCCCAATACTATGAATGGGACGAGGAGGTGGAAGACACCACCTACAGGTCCAGCGCGATCAGATTCGCACTGGAAGACGAAACCGCCATGAAGGTCATGGCAGCACACACATCGGTCACGCCAGACAAGGCGGCCGAGCTGGTGTATCACCACCAAAGCAAACACAGGACGCGGCCAACGCGTCCGTGCAGTGAGAACCATACCCTATCAGGGTACTGGGAAATAAATGGTGTAAAAGCCCACTGCCTGCTAGATAGCGGCAGCGAAGGGGTACTGCTGTCCCCCAAATTCACGTGAGCTACAGGGATGAAGACATTCTCCCTGGAGCAACCAATCGCGCTGCAGCTAGCCTGCATAGGCAGCCGTTCCACAATCAACTATGGAACGAACACGACCATCAAGTTTGGTCGTGGGACATACAACGAATATTTCGACGTAGCAAACATCGAATAGTATGATGCGATCTTAGGGACACTGTTCCTAAGGAGATTCGGCATAACCCTGGACTTCTCAAGCCCAGGGACGATTCGCAAGGGGAACAAAGTGATCCCCACGGGCAAGGTCTCATTCGACGATGACGAATCGAAGAACGAGGACAAAGGGCCACGGGTGAGCATGATCACCCAGGCGCCGAAGCCGAACCTGGCTCATTGAAGCCAGGAGGACGAGTCGCGGGACGACTCGTCCTCGAACTCACCCTACAGCCATAGGGAGAGACACTCTCACCTAACGGTGAAAGTGATGGGAAAGAGGAAAGTGGGCCCGCACGCCGTGGGACCTAATAGACGCCAACAGCGCCTAATGGCATCTAAGCCATCCACTACCATCATCCTCACGGATGATGACCTTCCTCATGGATGATGACCTTCCTCGCCTCCGCAAGGAATGGATGGAAAGAATCACTGACCTAGTCAGTGGCATTCCATTAGAACTCCCGCCACTACGGGAGATCAACCATGAGATCAACATCATCGATCCCAACAAGCACATGCGGTATCAACTACCGAAATGCCCCAAACACTTCCGAGAGGAACTGTCGGCTAAGATAGAACGATACACCACTGCAAAGTGGTGGATTCCGGCAGTAGCACAGCAGGCAGTGCCCATGCTGTGTGTGCCGAAGAAGAACGGTACGTGGAGAACCGTCTTCGATCTACGCCAGCAGAACGAGAACACAGTGAAGGACGTCACGCCCTTCCCAGATCAAGATATCATACGCAGCGACATGGCTCGCTGCCGATATCGAACAAAACTCGATATGTCAGAAGTATACGAGCAGATCCGGATCCATCTGGATCACGTAGCAAAGACTGCCTTTGCCATGATCCTTGGCACCTTCAGGAGCCAGGTGATACAGATGGGGGACTGTAATTCCCCATCAACATTCCAACGGCTGATGACAGCCATTTTCCGCGACTGCATAGGTCACTTCGTCCATGTATACATGGACGACATCTTCATATTCTCGCTCTCAATACAAGAGCATGAAGAGCGCCTCTACATCGTCTTTGACAGACTGAGGAAGAATCACCTCTTTCTGAGGAAGAAAAAGGTGGACCTCTACTCCATCCGAATGGATTGTCTCGGCCATATGATCGATGGCCGAGGGGTACATGCCGACGAGGACAAGATGCAATGCATCCGCGAGTGGCTCAGGCCACGGACGTTCAACGACGTCCAGCATTTCCTCGGGCTGGTACAGTATCTGGCACACTACATGCTGGATGTTAGCGCATATACCACCCCGCTATCGGGCTGTGCACGTAATAACCGTCCATTTGAATGGACGCCACTACTCGACAAATGCTGGCAAAGCATTAAGGCGTTGGCCTGTAAGGCCCCGATCCTGCGTCCAGTAGACGCAAGGTGCCCAGCGCTGATCTGGGTGATCACCGACGGTTCAAAAGCCAGTGTCGGTGCGGTCTACGGCCAAGGTCCTGACTGGAAAACTTGTCGACCAGCCGGCTTCTTGTCAAAGAAGTTCAGCGTTGCTCAGCAACACTACCGGACTCACGAGCACGAGACGATCGCGGTGCTGCTCGAGGATCTCATGAAATGGGAGGACAAACTGCTGGGGTGAAGGTTCACCCTCGTCACAGACCACAAAGGGCTCGAGTACTTGGAGACCCAGAAGAGCCTATCTGACCGCAGGTCAGATGGTGGGAGTTTCTCTCCTGGTTCAATTTCAACACCATTCATGTTGATGGTATAGAGAACAAGGTAGCGGACTGCCTGTCGCGCTATTATGAGAGCGACACGAGTGATGACAATCACCCGGACCATGTCTTCGTGAACGCGGATGCGCGTTTGGACCCGGACGGTGAGTTATTGCCCACCGACTGGTATGTCGAGTTGCAAACAGCGGCGACAAGACGCTCTAAACGCCTCACTGAGAAGACAGAGGCAAGAGTAATGGAAGCCGCCACATTAAACGAGGGCTCACCAGAGCCCGCGAACGTCGCCGTGTCCCGCGACGACAACGATGAGGTCAGAGCCATCGCCGCAGGAAATGACGACGCGCCCCTGTGCCGGGTCATCGAGCAAGGCATAGACCTGTCTAAGGTCCTACAAGACGCGTACCACAGGGACACCATGTTCACAAAGATCATGGTGCACCCGGACGTGCACCCGAGATTCAGGATCCGGGATGGGCTGATCTGGACTAAGAATCAGCTCAAAAGAGACGTCATTGCCGTCCCCCGCTCTGTTCTTCAAGGGGGAAGGAAGCTGATCGAAATTATCATCGATCGGGCACATCAGATAGTCGGCCACTACGGCCATCTGAAGACTTCGAACTACGTTCGAAGAGCATATTGGTGGCCAGGCATGAGCCCAGACATAGAAGTGTTCTGCACATCGTGCGCGAGGTGTCAGATGACGAAAACCGGACCACAACGGCCCAAAGGCCTACTACACAGCCTACCCATTCCAGATAGGCCGTGGCAGTCGATTGGCATCGACTTCATGGGGCCCCTGCCCAGATCCAACGACTGTGAATACCTGATGGTAGTCATCGACCGACTAACGTCGCTCGTACACCTCGTACCAACCACGACGAGCGTGTCAGCCAAGGGAGTAGCCTGGCTGTTTCTGAAGGAGGTCATTTGACTCCACAGAGTTCCCGACTCCATCGTCTCGGACAGAGACTCGAAGTTCACGTCGATCTTCTGGCGTGAACTACAGCGACTCATGGGGACTAAGCTCTTCATGTCAACTGCCTTCCATCCCCAAACGGATGGAGCAACCGAGCGGGCCAACCGCTCAATCAGCCAGATATTGCGCGCAGTCGTCAGAGATGATCAGAAGGATTGGGCATTGAAATGCCCAATGGTTGAGGTCGCCCTCAACAGCAATGTCGGCACGACCACAGGGTTCGCACCTTTCGAGCTGATCCACGGCTATATGCCGCAGATAGACCTCCCCATAGCCATGGACACCCCGTTCAAGGGGGTGGCCCGGTTCGCACATCAGGCAAAATGGAACCTGATGGCGGCACATGATGCAATAATAGAGCATCGAGTGACGCAAACGTTTCACGCAAATAAGAAACGTATGGCGAGCAACAGGTACGCGGCCAACGACCGCATCTACCTTTCGACACAAAACCTAACTCTCCCGAAAGGAAGAGCCAGAAAGCTAGTCCCGCGGTACATCGGACCATACTGCATCGTCGAGGCTCACAACGACGCCTCGACGGTGACCCTCGATCTTCCCGACAAACTGAAAGCCGTCGCATTTCACCGGTCTTCCATTCCAGCCTCGTACGGCGATACGAGGCTAACAACGACGAATTGTTCCCTCGTCGTGAGGCCAAGTCATTTTATGACTTCGGAGCAAATGACGACGAGGAGTGGCTCGTCGACGAGATTATCGTACATCGATGGATAAACTCGACGGACCTGGAGTTCCAGGTCCATTGGACCCTAGGCAACGTGACATGGGAACCCATGTCGTCCTGCAAGGACCTTGAAGCCCTAGATAGCTATCTAGAGCTTCGGGGGGTGGGCAAGCCACGTGACCTCCCCAGACACCGCTAGACGCATCTGTCATGTGCAGGCCACGTGACGCGCCGGCCACGGCGCGGTTGAATTTTCACCTCGGATCTTTCCGAGGGCGCATCACTTCTTGGAAGCAACCGCCATCATCTACCCACGAAGATGATGCCCCCAAAGATGGGATGGACGTTGATCCGTCAACATCCACAACACGAACAACGGCCCCGAGACAGGGGGCCGCAGACATTCTCCATGCTCCAATAGACCAGGAGCACTGGATGATCGTGGGATGGGAGGATGCCCTCGCCATCGTCCACCCGGACGATTGCACAACATGCGCGGACTACGCCGCGCACCTTAGGGCCGCGACCGGCACCTGCAAGGTCAAATTGCGGGATGAAGACATCGGCGAGGCCGTCGATGCAGCTTGGGGATGGCTCCCAAGGGGCATCGCATGTGACACGCGAGAAGAGCCTCTCCAGGACATCCACGACCTTAAATAAGAGGTCAAGGAGCTGGAACGCGCGGTCGAGGACCGCGACGACGCGCTCACAACTGAGCGCCCCAGGATCAAGGAACTGGAGCAACAGCTGAGCGCAGCCCAGCTCCAGGTTACCCTGGTCCACGCTGCCTCAAAAAGGCCGCGACATGACCTGGCCACGGACCCAGTGGCCGGGCCATCATCACCTTGCGCGATGGCGCCGTTGCCGGCGCGTGCAACATCGGGGCTAGCATCCCGATTGTCGGCGCCGACCATGACAACGACAACGACGGAAGGGCAGAGCACGCCTTCCGACTCTGCGTATGGTGTCCCAGATGGATGGGAGTCCGACTCATCCGTCTGGAAGACGTACAACCCCGAACAGGCACAGAGGCTGGCAGAGCAGCCAAAGAAAAAGCGCAAGAAATTGCGCAGCTCCCCCCACACCGTCAATGGGCTAGCCATTGCGAAGGAAAGTGCGATTAGCGCTTACCTAGCGGCGTCATCGTCGCACACCATCAACGACCCTGCCCTTCAGCGGCGGGTAGCACAGATCGAGGCCCAGTACATTGGGCCTGGCGTGGCCCTGCCTCCGCCTGCAGGGACAGTTCACCCTCCCTACCCGGGGGAGGGAGTGATCATACCACTCGGAGACCCACCGATCTCCGAGATGGGCCTCCTACCACAGCCAGTAGGTGTCAGGGTTCACGCATTTCCTTCCACAAGTTTCTATTTCCTTCCATGAGTTTCCGTTACCTTCCGTCAGTTTCCATAACCTTCTGTCACATTCTGTCACATTCTGTCACCTTCCGTAACCTTCTACAAGTTTCCGTCTCCCCTATTATGTAAGCCTTGCCAGCGCTATAAGACTGTAGCCCGTGTGGTGGCGTTTCCTCAGCTTGATCTCTGAGGATACCCACTACACAGGCAAGTCCCCATGTATCTATCGTTGGTAGAGTTATAAACTGAGGATACCCACTACACAGTTGGTCATTGTCCTAGTATCGGCTCTTATCTCCTTGAGTATCTTTGGTTGTGGCTTCGTCATTAGTGTTGCCCTCACAGAAGATCAAGCTCATAGGACGACCCCACACACTTTTCTTAACCAGCCTTCATCTCAGCCTATGGCAGACCAACTCCCAGACACATACTGGGACTCCCTGGGTGACCATGGGCCATTTCTTCGAGGCCTCCTTTCCAGCCAAGCACAGCAGCTGCAGCAACTTCAACTGCAGAATCAGGAACTGCACAGTCAGATTGTTAACGTTCACGACCACTTAGCCAATGCTGCCGCCAACGCTGCTGTTGCTGCTGCTCAAGCCCTTGCGCCCTCAGTACCTCACAGTGCCCCTCCATCTACTCGCTCTATCAAAGCAGCGGAACCGGAGAAGTTCAATGGAGACCGTGCAGAGACTGAAGGGTTTATCAGGTCTATCAGATTGTCCATCGCTGTCCAGCCGGCATCCTTCCCAGATGAGCGCACAAAGATCCTATATGCTCTTTCCTTCATGACAGGAGGCTCTGCGGAGATATGGGCACACAACGAGACACAGGCTGTCATTGATGGCACCTCCTCTATATCCACTCTGGAGGGGTTCATTAAACGTGTGGAGGAGGCCTTTGGTGACCCAGATCGTGCCAGAACGGCTCGCACTAAACTGCATGACCTTAGGATGGCGTCAGGAATGTCGGCAGATGAATACACGGCTCAATTTGAGATCCTGGCAGGCAGGACAGGCTTTAATGATGAGGCACTCGAGGATGCCTATGCTCGTGGCCTTCCAGCAGGTATCCTTGATAAGATCCACGCCCAGCCCTTTCTTTCATCCAACCTCAAAGCCTGGAAGGAAGCAGCCTGTCAGATTGACCGCAATCATCGCCGTCTGTTAGAGGTCAGGAAGGCACAGACACCTCATGTCCCTAATCGCCCTCCTCCTGCCCGTCCACTCCACACTCCTGCTACGGCTCCTGTTGTCACAGCACCACCCAGTAATGCGACACCTATGGACATTGACTCATCCCGCCGCCGCACCGAAACACGGACCTGCTACAACTGTAAGAAACCTGGTCACATTTCACCAGACTGTCCTGAACCTCGCAAGCCACGAATCTGCGCAAACCTCATGGAGGCAGACATTGCAGCAATTGTCTCTAAATCTGTGGCAGCGGCGATGGAGGAACGCAAACAGAAGGTGGAAGCCCCTGTCCAAGATGAAGGAAAGGGTTTTTAGGCCAGTCAGCGGTGAAAGACATGCCCCGCTCGACGAATCGGTTTTCAGTTCTCGAAACATGTACAATAGGGATCACAGGCGATATGATGCATCCTTCTCCTATCCCTGATCGAACTGAAACCAAACCAGCCATGCCGAAAACCCAACCCATCGCTCCAGTTGCTAATGCAAACCTTCCAGTCCCTCTATATGTCCGTACTGCTGACCTCCACCGATGCACCAAAGTACCTCTCAAGGTCCACTCCGTTGACACAGGGCATCCACTTGCAATTGACTCCCTCCTTGACAGTGGTGCTACAGGGATGTTCATCGATGTGGAGTTTGTAAGGGAACACAGACTTCGGACCCGTCCCCTACCCCGTGCCATCCCCGTCTACAATATTGATGGTACCCCAAATGAGGCTGGCTCAATCAAGGAAGAAGTTGACCTCATTTGCACCTTTGGGGATCATACGGAACGTGCCACATTCTCCGTCACAAGCCTTGGACGACTTGCCATCATTCTTGGTCACACATGGCTTGTTGAACACAACCCAGAAGTTGACTGGCGTACAGGAGATGTGAAGATGACACGCTGTCCCAAGTCATGTGGGGGCAGACCTGTTGTCAGAGGGCCCACAGTCGAAACTGTTCCAGAAGAGAGTGTAGATCAAGAGGAGGTTCCCATACAGCACACCCGCTCCCTACTTGAGGAAGGAGACAGGACCTTTGTCATCTTTGTGAATGAGAGTCCTGAAATGATTGGCGCAGGCTGGACTGTCTCCCAACAGCTTGCTGAACGGGCCAGCAAGTCTGCACCAGTCAGATCCTTCGAGGACCTTGTCCCCAAACCATACCAGGAGTTCAAGGATGTGTTTTCTAAGGAGTCATTTGACCAACTGCCTCCTCGAAAGCCCTGGGACCATGCAATTGAGCTCACTCCAGGTGCACAACCCTTCAGCACAAAGGTTTACCCAATGTCACCGGTTGAGCAAAGGGAACTGGATAACTTCCTTGAGGAGAACCTGAAGAGCCATCGTATCCGTCCTTCCAAGTCACCTATGGCATCTCCAGTCTTCTTTGTGAAGAAAAAGGACGGCAGTCTTAGATTTGTGCAAGACTACCGGAAGCTCAATGATATAACAATCAAGAATGCCTATCCTTTGCCCCTTGTTCCAGACATCATGAATAAGATTGCTGCTGGAAGGGCTAAATACTTCACAAAGCTTGACATTCGCTGGGGATATAATAATGTACGCATAAAAGAGGGAGATGAGTGGAAGGCAGCCTTTCGGACAAATAGGCGCCTGTATGAACCTCTAGTCATGTTCTTTGGACTCACGAACAGCCCAGCAACCTTCCAGACGATGATGAATGACATCTTCAAGAGTCTCATCGATGAAGGGGTTGTGGTGGTGTTCATGGACGACATTCTCATCTTCACAGAGCCGCTTGAAGAACATCGTAGGATTGTACGACGTGTCCTTGAAATCCTCCGGGCCAACAACCTGTACCTCAAACCTGAAAAATGCCTATTTGAGCAACTAGAGGTGGAGTATCTCGGCCTCATCCTCTCTCAAGGACAGGTTGCCATGGACCCAGTCAAGGTTGCAGGGGTGCGGGACTGGCCAATACCACGTAACGTCACTGAAGTCAAATCATTCCTTGGTTTCATCAACTTCTACCGTAGATTTGTGGAAGACTTCTCACACATTGCAAAGCCCCTCAACCAGTTGACAAAACAGGATGCCCAATGGTCTTGGGATTCAAATGGCCCAGAGCAAATGTCCTTCGACAAGCTAAGGCAGCGACTTTGACACCAAGAAGTTTGTTCAGTTCACGCATGAACTGGGAGATGAACTATGTGCCTCGATCACTGATGATTTCTTCAGGGAGCCCATGAAGTTTCCAAACATGATCACGGAAGAGTCGGGCAACTCCCACCGAAGTTACATCTGAAGTGGTGGGAATGACATGTGCATGCTTTGAGAGGCGATCAACAACAACAAGGAGAGCATCATAGCCATGACTGGTAGGCAGTTCTACAATCAAGTCAACAGACATAACCTGCCACCTACGGTCTGGGATACGGTTTGGTAGAAGCTTGCCAATGGGAGAAGCAGGGAAGGTTTTTGTCCGGTTGCACAGGTCACAGGCCTTCACGTATTTTGCAATGTAACGTCCCATCCCAGGCCACCAGTAACTCCGAGCAACTAGTTCAGTGGTTCTCCAACGACCAGGGTGACCGGTGAGAGGCATGTCATGGTGCGCTTTCACTATGTCATGTCGTAGTTTTGCATCAAGCGGCACGTACACTTTGTTGTGATAGAGGACAAGCCCATCCTGTTCAGACCACTCTTCTCCTCGCAAATTTCCAGAGGAGCCCAGTTCTTTGAGAGCCTTGACAACCTTTTCATCCCGGTCTACACAGTTCCTTACTCGATTGAGGAAAGCATCACCTTCACCTGGGACTAACTGCGCGCCAGCCTCTGGAGGATTCGCCTTGATGTGGAACAAGTCAGGGGTAAGTAAGACTTGATTTTGGTTGTCTTCCTCCCCCCGCTTATGATCCACGCGTCGTGAGAGTGCATCAGGCTTGGCTGAATGACGACCAGGACGATGGATCAGCTCAAAATCAAAGCGAGAGAGGTAGAGTGACCAGCGTGCTTGACGACAGTTCAGGTTTTGTGCAGTGCGGAAGTAGGTGAGATTCTGATGGTCATTGAGAATCTCAATCTTGTGCTTTGTTCCCTCTAAGATGTGGCGCCATTCCTCTAATCCCCGAATCACAGAAAGAAGCTCCTTGTCATGGATGGCATAGTTGCGTTCAGCATCATTGAGGCTTTTGGAGACAAACCCCACAGGCCGCCATTTGCCATCATCACATAGCTGGGACAGTACTGCTCCTGTGGCATAGGCTGAGGCATCTGTTTCAAGACGGAAATGTTTGTCTTGATCAGGGAGGACAAGGATCAGTGTTGAGGTGATGAGGTACTGCTTATCACCCCCAAACTGATGGACAGACTGAAAGGGTTAATCAGGAGATTGAGCAATACCTTCGACTATTCATCAACCAGCGTCAGGATGATTGGTTTGAATGGATATCCTTGGCCGAGTTTGCCTATAACAACCGAATCCATGCCTCAACCCAGACTACACCCTTCATGTTGGACAGTGGCCAACATCTAAGGCTGGGACTGGAACCAGTTCGGGAAACTCGACTCGAGGCCCTGGATGAGTTCACAACACGGATGGAAGCGGCCACAAGAGAAGCTCGTTCGGCCCTGTCCAAGGCAGCAGAGGACATGGCACGCTTCTATGACGTGCACCATAAAGCAGCCCCAGTTTATAAGCTTGGTGACAAGGTCTGGCTCAATGCACAAAACATCACAACCACTCGCCCAATGAAGAAGCTAGACCACAAGTGGCTAGGCCTACACTGTTAATAAGGTGGTCTCACGAAATGCCTATGGTCTAAATCTTCCTACATCCTTTGGTCGCACACATCCAGTGTTCTCTGTCGTCCTGCTTCGGCCATATGAAGATGACCCAATCCTTGAACGTCATGCCCCTCCACCACCCCCCCCTGTCATATGGGATGGAGCCGAAGAATATGAAGTTGAAAGGATTCTAGACAGCAGGATGTTCCGTGGAAGGTTGGAGTATCTCGTGCGCTGGAAGGGCTATGGAGCTGCCGACGATCTCTGGCTACCAGCGAAAGATGTCTCTGGGGCAAAGCGACTCGTTAAAGAATTTCACCGGCAGAACCCAGAGGCACCTCAACGTATCTCAGCAGCCACATATATGTCCCTCCCCTTCCAGAGATTTCAGAACTTCACAGAACCTTCCAGGCAAACTCTCTTCGACTGGACAGCAGGCAGGGCTTCTACTTATGATGTCAAGGGTCCAGAACCCCAAAGATAAGCGATATCGGCCTCCGCCTAACCAATTCATTCCGATAAGCTATATATCCCCTCTCCACCAGTGACCGCTCACTTCCACTGCATCGACCCCACCACATCCATCAACCATGTCCTCGCCCGCCATTGAGCTTGTTGCCCTCCCCAGCTTCACCCAAAACCTCTCTGACCTGCCAAACATGTCACGTGTCGATCCCACCCTCCTGCACTTCTCCGGCTTCTCGTCATCCAGAGCAGCCAGTGAAGCCAAGCTACAAAGGATGCTTGACTGCCGTGATCTCGACGTCGCATGGTCTTCAAAGTGGTCCGTCAGCTCTGAGGACCTCACACCAGCGGAGAGTCAGGCGCCCACTCGCCCTGCACTCGCATTCCTCAGACCCCGACACAGACGAGAGAACACGTACTACGTCGGCGACCCTGTCTTCCTCAACGATGGAACCCCCCCTTGTGGAACCCCCTACACTTTCGAAGGCTGGGTGGGGCGGTGTTTCCGTAACATGGCAGGAGAGCGAATACGTTGAGCAAGGTTCCGAGGGCCGCACTTGCCCATGGACCCCAATCCCCCTGAGCTCATCATTGACCTGCGTTACCAGGAAGGGAAGGGCCAGGAGAGATGGTGGTCCCGCCTGTGGCATACTTGGAAACGATGTCTCGGTGGATGTTGAGGGCTAGGTGGCAGCTGTGCTTGTCGGGACGACAAGCATTGAGAGGGGGGTGATGTCAGGGTTCACGCATTTCCTTCCACAAGTTTCTATTTCCTTCCATGAGTTTCCGTTACCTTCCGTCAGTTTCCATAACCTTCTGTCACATTCTGTCACATTCTGTCACCTTCCGTAACCTTCTACAAGTTTCCGTCTCCCCTATTATGTAAGCCTTGCCAGCGCTATAAGACTGTAGCCCGTGTGGTGGCGTTTCCTCAGCTTGATCTCTGAGGATACCCACTACACAGGCAAGTCCCCATGTATCTATCGTTGGTAGAGTTATAAACTGAGGATACCCACTACACAGTTGGTCATTGTCCTAGTATCGGCTCTTATCTCCTTGAGTATCTTTGGTTGTGGCTTCGTCATTAGTGTTGCCCTCACAGTAGGAAAGGCCCAACAGCGTCGTACTCAATGGTACGACGTCTGCCCGCTCGACGACCCACGTTTCGTTGAACTCATAGCGTGGGCAAAAGAAACGCCACAGCTCGCGCGTACGTGCGAGATGATCGGCGTATTCAAACGCATCGAGCGCGAACAACGCACTCGCAATCCCAAAAGGGACTGTCTCGTGATAGCGGGCGGTACCCCACACGACATCGCGGCCATTCTGAAGGGTTGGATACACAACCCTGAAGGGATCCCATCCGCCATCCGTGACAACGCGGATGGCACCCTCAACCTAGACGACATGGACGTCTGGATGTGGTTGAAGGCCCTTGCACCCCGGGTCAAAGGGGTCGCATCACCTCTCAGGGCGAGGCTACTCGACCTCTTCGGCTCGACCCACCAATGGTCGAGCCTCGCCGACGCCAGGGAAGTGCTGACGCCTCAGAGCACCACCCTGTGGCTCTCAATCACGGGCCCATTCCCTGTGGAGGGCCGAGCCGGCCCCGACATCCCACTCGCGGAGATTGCGAGATGGTTGGCCCGCTACGCGGGAGTCACTCGCGAGCGAGTGGCGCGCATTGAACATTATGTTCAACGCAGCATCACCAGCGCGGCATTCATGCCGCCGCCCGCGAGGGCCAACAAAAGGTCATCGAGACCAGCCACGTGAGGGCCCCGGTGCCGCGACCCCTCACTCATGCCCAGCTCGACCGAGAGCTGGCACGCTTCCGGCCCCCTCCTCAGACTGAGCACCTGGCCATGGAGGCCATGCTCCGCGAGGACACGGGCCCCAGCACCCAAGCGGATACCGCCGCTAGTGGTGAGGCCGACCAGCCTCACCCAATCACCACCGATGACGCGGAGGTGCCCCAGGAGGAGTCACATGCTCCACCGGCCCCATACGATGACGACGTCATCGTATCGGCCACTCTAGAGGACTCCCTCATGGATGACCTCTATGAGTAGTAGTTAACCCCTATAGTTGTCTATAGAGGGAGCGGGTGTAAATAACCCATGTATCTACATGTACATTAGTTATTACATAATCCCAGTGGGCCCCTTAGGGACCCACTGTATAGTTTATGCGTGGGAACCGGCTAGCGGTCCCCATCGCATCTTACCCTTACACTGTCACTACGTAGCATCAGAATACCACACATTGGTCAAGTTCTGTCATGCTCTTGTGACTTAAGGCTTAAGATAGACATCTTTACAACCAGTGGAATGCCACCAACATACCATGGGCCTCTTCTGACTTCAGGCTGACTGTGTCAGGGGGGTGTGTTGCTCGCATTGCATCATGTGATGCATTGTTGACCAATCTGAGTTCGAAGGAAGAACCTTATCTGTTCTTCCTCTGAACTCAGGTACATAGTACTAGATACACACTAGACTAATAGGATTCTAATCTGTTCATCCTCCAAACTCAGTTGTTGCGCAAACACAGCACAGCCACAAGCAACCAACACTGCACATGTTCCCAGTCATGTGACCCATTTGTGGTCCATTGCGCCCCCTTCCCTCAACATTGTCAACCCTCCCTCCTGCTGCTGTTTTCTCAGGCTCTCCTGCTAACTGTCTCTGTGTCTGCTGCTGGCTCTCCCTGTGTTTGCTATTGCCTCTCTCTCTGTCTGGCTCTCTCTGTGTCTGCTGGTGGCTTTTATTTCTCTACAGTCTCCTCAGGTAATTATTGTTATTTTCGCTTTTGTAACCTCTTTTTGACTTCTTTTCAGCCTAGGTTGCTTCTCTCATTGCCTCCCACCTTGCCTGGGCATCATTACTGCCTCTGGTGTGTTTTTTCTTATCATATTTGTCATTTCTTAATACTTTTTGCTTTTTTATCCTCTTTTGGCCTTCCTTTCAGCCCAGGTTCCTCCTCTCAGTGCCTTACACCTTGCCTGTCTGCCATTGCTGCATCTGGTGTGTGTGTTGCTATCATATTTGGGTTGTTTGGACTGTTTTTGCTATTTCTTGGGATAATTTTCGCTTTTTAACCTCTTTTTGACATATTTTGAGGCTAAGTTGCTCCTGATGCCTCTGGTGTGTTTTCTACTTCTCATATCTGTCATTGCCTGCAATAACTTTTGCTTTTTTATCCTCTTTTTTTTCTTTTTTTTTCTTCAGCCCAGGATCCTCCTCTCAGTGCTCCCACCTTTCCCTCTCACCTTTCTTGGCCATTATTACTGCCTCTGGTGTGTTTTTTCCTTCCCATATCTGTCATTTCTTCCAATAATTTTCGCTTTTTTATCCTCTTTTTGCCATCTTTTCAGCCCAGGTTCCTCCTCTCAGTGCCTCCCACCTTTCCTGTCTGCCATTGCTGCATCTGGTGTGTGTCCTGCTATCATATTTGTGTTGTTTTGATATTTATTTGGATCACCTTCTCTCCATGGTATTTCTTCCAACGTTTTTGCTTTTTTAACCACTTTTTGACTGCTTTTCAACCTAGGCTGCTCCTCTCATTGCCTCCCACCTTTCTTGATCATCATCACTGCCTCTGTGTTCTTTTCTTTCATTTATTTCAATAATTTTTCGCTTTTTTATCCTATTTTTATTTTTATTTTTATTTGTATTTTTTAGCCCAGGTTCAAGGCTCCCACCTTTCCTGTGTGTCATGGCTGCAAGTGGTATGTTTCTTACTCTCATATCTGCTTTTAAAATAGATATCAAAAAATTTCCTTGACTTTGCTAAAAAATTAATGACAACAGCCTCTGCTTGCAAAATATAAGTCTATTTATCTATTATCCATTGTAAGCCCTCTGACAAAAAAAAATTTTTTTTCTCTGCCCCTACAATAATTTCACTTTTAGGCTCTTGGGGTTACACTACATGTGGGGGACATACTACAACCAAGGGACATGCTACACTCAGGGAACGCATGATACACATGAGGAGGCACACAAACATGGGAGAAATGTGTGGAGACATTTCCTACCCTGATATGTTACTTAGAGCTACTTTCAATTGCAATAAGATATGTTTTAATTATCTAAATGAGTTTTATTTATCCCAAGTTTTATTTACCCAATGTGCTTGACCTAACCCTGGTGAAGGATGGGTATCCACCCTAGTGGCAGTCCCAGTGCTTATCTCATGGGTCCCTGGCAGTCTCAGGGCATCCAGGCTCATTCCATGAGTCCCCAGCAGTCACTACCCAGCGCTGTGGCACATCCAGGTGTATCCTGGTGCACAGCATGGGGTCACGGTAGGAATATACTTGCGATATGCAGTATTTTCACATGCACAGTTTTATGTTGCAGTATCAAGAGGCACTAATTGGAACAGAGTCCATGTTCTTTCGGGGAGGGGAACAAATCATCTACTATTGTATACAAAGAGGTGTTGCTAAAGCCTGATTAAATATGTATTTTCGTTTGTATTTAATGTCCACAAAATATGTAGTTTCATTTCACCAAATAATTCTTTAATACTATTGACTACTCCTGTGCGATGTTAACCTTAACTAACCCAGTGCAAAGCACGGGTCTATTGGCTAGTACTACTATATATTCCTATATGTTGTTATTAATACTCTTATAATATATATTATGTACTCATATATGCTGTATCACATGACCTTTTTGATTAACCTTGGCTGGAGATTCCCATCCAGGAACATGATGGGCTGGGATGGATGCACATGGCATACATGACATGGTGGTATCAATATGTCTCATGGCCAGCCACTGTACGTGGTTCATGCAGTCGAACTTCCAATCAAGTTGGGCATTGAAGCAGGAGGAATTTCCAAGTTATCATTAGCTAAAAGTACCTGGGATTGAAGAACGTATTGATCTACACTTAATATGCATGTCCATGCTTTACTGGCTGGGTGAAATCAATGAGGCCTAAACACTAGGTGCAAGTCACTCTTTGTTTACCATAACCCACAGCAACAAATAGTGAAAAAAAAGAGGATATCTGGTAATAATTTGAACCTATGGCAAATGGTGAATAATTCTTTCTTTTTTTTACAATTTAAGGCATCAAGGAAATCTGAATGAAGGCAAATAATTATTCCTTGCATATTATGTGATATATTTTGTCACAATTTATCTCTTATAAATGTTCATCTGTTTTTATTCAGATTTTTCAGAGTTTAAGTAGTGCAGCGTGCTTACACGCGGCTCCGTGCCCGCCTGCGGCTTGTCCACAAGGCTGCGCCGAGTGTTTCCTCTCTCCTTCTCTCATTCCCTAGTTAACCCAAGGTAAGTTCATTTCTCGCATTTCTCGCTATCTCAGGAGTTCCGCTGAACTTCATCGCGCGCGTAGGCTCGAGTCCCACAAGACGCGTCAGCGTCCACGTCATGGACCGGCACACGTGTCTCAGTGGGTGACTCACTCTGGCCTACTTAACTTTATCCGCACGTCCTCCCTGTGCTTCGCTCGCCTGCGACACCCCACATAGCACAGGTACTGTACGCTTGGCTCGCCAGCCACGCTCACGCTAACATTTGCACAGCTCATAGCGATCGCCGCGTTTTCGGCGCCGGTGCCCCGTACCAGAGCCGCGTCTGCGGGCTTACCGGAATTCGCTTGGTTTTAAATTGTAAAACAAAAAGGAAGGATTCTTCACCATTTGCCATAGTTTCAAATTATTACCAGATTTCCTCTTTTTTCACTATTTGTTGCTGTAGGCAAACAGTGTCTTGCATCTAGTGAAAGCAGGAAATATTGCAAATATTAATTTAAAGCCAAAGATCTGATGCATGCGCAGCATACCGCGTCTGACATTCTCAAGACATATCATCGCTGCAGTGACTGCCAGAACAGCTGTACGCCTGGGTTCTGGATTTACTGTAATATATAGTCCGCAAGGTAATTGAAAATGTACAATTTTACAGATACGATAGAATTACAAAACCGGACTTGGATGATTAAGGAGGCGCAGTGGTCCGTCACCTACTCGGGGGTAGTAAGAGAAACGATTAGGCCTTCGGCTCCTCACGCCTGTCGGACTCCGCGATTCCCCAATCCCTGTCAACGTCTGTATGCAGAGGCAACCGCTTCATACCAAGACTGGCAATAAGTCCGAGTGCTCCAACGCCAATTAAAACACGCCATATTACACTTAAACTCCCCGCGAACGCTTTCCGCACCTCGTCTTTCAAAGGCTGCTCCATCGTCGAGATCAAAGGGATGACTGCGTAAGCAATGGCAGTCCCTTCCGGAAACACCGAGACGAAATCCGACGGAAGCCTGTGTTTAAGCTCATTCTGAAGCACTGACCCTCCGATGGTCACGCCCCAAACCTATACAGACATAGGATCACTGGGAGATACGAGAGGGATACGCACACAACTCACCTGAGCAAAGTTTCGACAGAACGTGAAGAACGCGAGAGCTTTGGCATTGGACGACACGGGCAGCGGGGCAAGAACCGGGAAGTACGTCGTCATGGTCAGAATTCCCATTCCCGCGCCAACGATAATCTCGTATCCAATAGCAGTCATTCGCGAGGAATCTGCTGTTATCGTGCTCAACAAGCCAGCCCCAATCATGATCATTGCCCATGCCAACCAGAGTTGGGGGCGATATTGATGAGATTTGGCAACGCTGAGACCTGATATTATACCTGCCGGTGCAATACTGAAGGCGAGACCAAAGACATCAACGCCAGAGGCGATGGGTGATGCTGTTTTACAAGCTTGGAAATAAACTGGCATATAGTCTAAACTCATTTTCACTTAGTGATTATTTCGAGCGACGCGAGAAAACTGACAAATGAGAGCTATAAGGGCTATTGGCATGAAAAAGGTTTGCATGTAGCCGCTGATACTGGTGGCTGTCGAGAGAATTGAGAACGGGACCTATGTCACAAAGTGAGACTACGATAACATCTGTTGTGATTAGGGTGCTTACGATAGGATGTGTGGCAATTTTGGCATCGTAGGCTACGAACCCTGCCAAGCCCAAAAGGCCCAAAATTAAAGGCACGAGAACGCGAGTAGAAGACCATGAGAACTGGACGCCACCCCATGTCAGAGCAACCATGCATGCGCTGGAACTAGCAATGACCAGCATATTTCCACTAGATAGTGGGTTTTTCTGTGTCAGTACATATACAGTAATATACAGATGTAGCACGTACATCCAGTCCATTTGAGCCATTTTTTCTTTGAGCGTGCCCGTTGGTGTTCGCAGCCGCAGAAAGTTAAGCACTAAAACTCCGGCAATGCCACATACTGGAATATTGAGATCTGTGGACATATGGTCACAATGGTATTTCGAATGGACTTGTTGCCTCACGAACAAAAGAGCCATCGCCATTGACCACTTTCGGCCAGACTGCCTCCGATCACCGGACCCACGCCGCTTGCAACAGCCCAGGCTCTAGGAAATTAGAAGTAAGCTCAAGACAATAAGTACTGCTAAAACAACGCACATTCCAACCAAACCGTTGAACATACCTCGCTCCCGAAGAGGGACGAGATCAGACAATATAATTTGAGTGAGGGACAGTATGCCACCACCTCCCAGTCCTTGAATGGCTATAATTCCAGGTTCACGAGTCAAGACACGAAAATGCTGCAAATAGCTCATGATGCTCACTTCTCCCAACAATGAGAACGTTCAGGCTAGGCGCAGCGCCACATACGGCACTTCCCGCAGAGAAAATAAACAGAGAACAAAGCATCACAGGACGACGCCCAAAAACCTTAGAGCCCTTAGCACTAAAAATCTGAATAATTTCAAGTTTGCTGCTTACCTGAGCTAAACCACCGCTCATTGGAAGGAAAGCTGTAGCGGAAAGTGCGTATGCAGAGCCGACCCAAACGAACTGCGAGCCATGGAGGTCAGCGACGATGACAGGGAGGGCTGTGGATACCCCGACCTGGTGGGGGTATTAAGTACGACGATGCAATTTTAATTGGCTGGGTAACTCACTAGTTCCAACGCCGCTATAAAGAGAGACAAGGCAATGGACAGAATAATGAGCCAGAACCTGAAATCTCTTCGAGGGTTTTCTCCAGACGCAAGGAGGACACCAGGCTGATGGAGATGCAAACTTTCACTTGCGACAGAGGTGTCGCTTGATTGCATGACGGAGTCTAGGGAGAAACCTTGTCAGACAGGGATCAATACCTCTTTACTTGAGCCAGGGGGTTCGGGTAGGGTCGGTTATAAGCTGGAAATGGTGGAACCAGTAGTGTTATCCTCGAGAGGAATAGGTACCCCTTAAGTGCTACCTGTGCGTGCGAAGAACCAGTTGAGAACTGTCGGCTCCCAACAAAATATACCTTCTGACTCTTGTGATCCATCAGCGCGTGAATCCTAGGCTGTGGCTGCTCGATGGCCTGGTAACTTGCGGGCTGAGCTCAGACGTTACTTCCACTGCGCTTAAGCGTCCAGACTATGCCAACTTGTGAAACAAGACTAATCCGTGTATGGTCAAAATGTCACTTGACAGTGTGTTCAATTTGGTGTCCTCGGACATGCCGGGAGAGATGGTTCTCGAGCATTACAACTTGGCGTATGTCGCCAATTCCCATCGGATATGCAAGACCTGCGGTCTCAACTGAGACACATTACGCTATGCTTGAGCGAAACGCAAGCACACATTCATCACTGGTAGATATGTTGTCCATTTATAGAAATACTAGAAGGGCGTTTGAGCTGAGCTAGGAAAGTTACGTAATGGTACCAGCTCTGTCCAATTCACAGACTTGTCGACGTCGCGATTAAAGGGAGACTTCCTAGCATCAGGGAAAAAGCAGTAGTCTATCGCGTGCTCTGCGACACCATGAAGTGCTATAGAGCGCTATGTGATGCTGATAGACTACCCCTTAATTCAAGTTCTTCTCTGATAAAGTATGTACCTCACTTACTAGATACCGTACGGGTTCGCACCGCTTGAATACCCATTTCGTCCTGAGGCCTCACTTGAACCATGTTCCAGCGGCAAGGTCAACATGCTACTTATGTAATACTTATATCGAGAATCAGTTCAATATACTGGGACAAATGAAGTATCTGGGCACATCTGCCCGGACTTTCCGCGGCTATGGGTGCTTGGTAGCCACATAGCCTTTATCCAGCTGTATTGGCAGGGGAACGGCTCGGTGTGAAGGCAATTGTGTTCCGATCTTCACCACCAGAAGGTTATCCTGATAACAGAGTGGATGGAAAGTGGGTTCTAGCGCCCAGCCTTAGCGCTGAGTCCGAATCAGGGAAAAAAGGGGAGTCTATCCCTTTTTCCCATGATCGAGATTTCCCCGCATATCTAAAGTCCAACTTTTGTCGTGCCTTCCAATCCATTCCTGAGGCCTGAGGCCTGAATGCTCGCAGGGAGTCACAGGGGCTCATAAAACCCACCTGTACGCGTGAGAGTTGCACTGCCAGTGAACGGTGCTCACTGATCCCCTTCAATGGTACAACTAATCAGCCGACCTTCTCTTCTTTGACCTCAGACAAATATTCCGTAAAATATTTGTCCCCAATCTATATTATCTGAACTGAATGGCGTGCCTTCAGCTACAGTAATATATATTGGGAACAAGTATTCTCTATTAGAATACTACGGCATCCGCATATCACTTGCCTACGTCAGCGCCGGACCTTTTAGAGCAACTCCGCAGGTTAGATGTTTCATTGATCATCATTGGTGCACCCCGTGGTCAGGGCTATTTCACTGATGATTCTTGTTGGACCCGGCGCAACAGCTTAAGGACAAAATTGCTGAATTAACTTGGTAGGCAGAAGATCCCGCAACCACACTACTTAGTACACAAGACTGAGGGACATTTGGGACAAATGATGGGTTATGTCTCCTTGCCAGGAAGCCATGGGAGGCTGCCAGTCTACTGAGCAAACTCTGTGATGGATAACGATTCCCTCAGACGTTCGATCAGAATTCAGTGGACTTGCCTCACTTCAGATCACTGTTATAAATCCACATGGGGAGTAGTGCTGATGCGCAGCTGATGACGTGGTCTCCGAGGATATGCAGATGCAGATAGTGATTTGGGTCCACTCCCGGGGAACTGCGATTCTATCGAACTCGAGCTATACCTACCACGCCTGCTTTCGTTTCAGTGGACAGCAAATGCTCCAGATCATGCTTAAAGCCAAAATTCTACGATAGGAAGATGCTGTGACCTTCACCTTGGTTGCGTGAAGACTCTTCAGGATGACGATGAACATGTCTATTACTATGGTGACCCAGGCAGAACAAGGCGCAGCGTACGCGCCATTGTTGCGCATGTCAATCATAGGCCACCACACCACGTTTTATATAACACGTGAGTGTGAGAATGACGTTTTGTTCAATAATTGAGGTCAAACCATCTAGTCGCGGGTTTCACAGTGCTTATATACGACCACTTGCTCTTATTTGGCGATGAGGTACCACCCTCCTTGGTTATAATTTTTTTACTGCGTGTCCTCATACTTAATTCTCTGAGACCGTGCTTATCTGGAGTGCAAGGCATAGCTGGTCGAAGGCACTTTTTTTGATTAACAGATACACGGTTCCTGCGTACAATATTGCAATCATATATTGTACGTCTCCCCAACGTATTTCGTATTCCCAAGTTTAACCCTCTCCAGTTCTCATGGGCATATCAGGCCCCAGTCCTACCGTAAGTGAATTGTTCCCTGGGATGTCACCATTTATCGAGTTCAAATATCATAACATATAACAGTCGTGAGTACAACGGAATTGCTATTCTGGGTGCTTTTGTGACTACTTGGGTACAGTTGCAGGGGGTGGTGGTCGATGATAACAATCGTCACTATAATATCGCTTGCAGTGAACAATGGTGCGATACTCATTCTCGTAGAAGACTAGTATCATATGACCTTCTACTACTTCAGCCTTTGTGGCGCAACGAGTATACGTCCTATGGGGTCACAGTAGACGAGTACTTCTAACGGTAGTCACGACCTTCATAGTCGTGTATGCCTGTGTGGTTGCTGCAGCGATTATCAGTAGGCACTCCGACAGTCTAGATTCAGTTACGAGATGCTAATGTCAAAGAAAACAGACATTGTCTTGCTGGGTGAGCCACACAATCTCGAGCATAATGACTCTACGTGCTAACAAAACTTTTTTTGTTGCCCCCATCGACGTCCGTGCTCGCATGCTTCCATTAGGCGATACTATGTATTCTACGATCCTGGGTACATGCGCCATGACACAGAGGCCCACGCTATTCATCGCAGCGTTTGCTGTACCCGTGAGCCATAGTTACATTTATCACATTGCAATATTATGACCGTGTTACTTTACTATGCCTAGATTGTTTTCGATATAATCCTCTTTTTACTCACTCTTGTGAATGTCTTGGATCGTCCACGACGCATGCACACCAGGCTGGTAAAGCAGCTGTATACTGATGGGGCCGTATATTTTGTTGTACGCGATAACGCTAGCTGTTCTGAGGCATCCATTAATCTGCCATATTACCTGTTTACAGATAACCCTGTGTACGCTTGACTACTTCCTTCGCAATTGCCCTGCACTGACCATTGCGTATTTGCAGCTTTACGCCTCTTCAATATGCTTATTATTTCTAAAGCTAATGTTTGTGGCGTTCTGAATTTCTTACAGTACTATAATTAACCCATGTTGCTCTTATACACAGGTAGCCTACGTTCTACTGGGCGTTTTGTTAGTCCTAATTTTCTATCAATTTCTTTAGGTCCCGCTGATGGATAATTTCTCTCTCTTTCTCTCAAAAAAAAAAAAAAAAAAAAAACTGGCAGCTTTCTTCCATCGACAGTGACTGTCGTGATCAATCGGATGTTGATAACGATCACCAGCAGGGCCAAGAACGCCATGGATATCCAAAATATCCAAAGCCCCCTTGGGCGGTATGCTCGGTATGATTACCTGGAGACGCCTTTCCAAATACAACATATTAGTCAGGACGATTCAGAGGCGCTCCAATTGGAGGATATTGGTAGTCAGGTGGAGGGGCGCGACACTTAGGCCATGAGCCGCAGTCACGGGACACGCTGTTTTAAAGAAAGAACGGTGTGAAAATTCGCTGACTGTGAGAGATATAATGCATGATGGCGAAGATGGGTGAATTCAGGAAATTCTCGCTTTGTTATTACTATATAGCGTCAACTGTAATTTATACCATAGCAATCTGTTTAGCTTGATGTACGTAGAACTTTGAAGCACCCACGTCTGAGAGCTAACGTCCTAGCAAGTGAATTGGATTTGGGATGCACATATACTCGAAGAGCTACATGCATACGTACCCCATCCATAGACTGTGTCCATAGACGCGATGCATGCGTAAATACATAGTGATTAAATTCCTGGAAACGAATGGGCCAGTGTACACCAGTGCGACTTCGCCATAGACAAGCACAAGTGGAGACCGAGAAAGAAGGGCTCGATAGATAACATGTAGACCGGGGCAATGTAAATGCGTCTTACATAGGGCCGTGCCCCAAAAGACGAAAAATTGGATTACAAAAAAAAAAAAAAAAAAAAAAAGTTCGGGTTGATGGGACTGACAAGGCGCAGAGGGAAGGACACTCCCAATTCCAACCGATCGCAAGACCGAACATAACGATCGGGACGCACCACATAAAGCCGACAGACACGCACAAGTTTCTGGGAGTCATCATGGACCAGGAGCTACGGTTCAAAGAACAGGTCAACTACGCCCTCAAGAAAGGCGACAAATATATTGCACAGTACAGGAGGTTAGCGAGGCCGACGAAAGGAGTCTCAGCTAAGTACATGCGAAGATACTACTTGACAGTTGCAATACCGAAGATGATGTATGCCGCTGACGTGTTCCTTGTACCAGACTCAGAGCGCACGAGAAGGACCAGGGGACATATAAACAAGCTGGCTAGAATCCAGCGGCAAGCAGCAATCATGATAATGGGTGCCATGAGGATAACGGCAAATGACGTGCTGGACGCGCACGCGAACCTCCTGCCCTTCCCACTCCTGGTGTCCAAGCTAATCCATAGGGCCGCGCTGATGCTCGCATGCCTCCCCGACAGTCACCCCCTGGCCCCCGACATACGCACTGCGGCCAAGCGATATATAAAGAGGCATAGAGCGCCCATCCATGAGATACTGCATGCGTTCGAGCTCCAGCCGGAAGGAATGGAGAAGATCAGAGCGGTAGTCTACGGACCCAAATGGGCCCCAGCTTTCAAGGCCCAAGTCCCGCCAGACAAAGATCAGGCCGCAGAGGAAAATGACAGAGAAGCAGCGGACGTCAAGGTCTATACAGATAGGTCGTGCGTCGAAGGAGGTGTGGGCGCGGCAGCAGTACTATACTGAGGGGACAGGGTGGTAAATGTGGTCAGACTCTATATGGGCACTGAGCGTGAGCACACGGTCTTCGAAGCTGAGCTGACAACTGCAGCGATAGGTGCAAAGCTCTTCAATACAGAGAGGGGAAAGAAGTATGTCATAGCCACCAATAGCCAAGCGGCGATACAGACAATGAGGAGGGAGAGAGCAATCTCGGGTCAATACCTGGTCGAGGCTTTGCACAGGCAAATAGAAGGGGTGGTAAGTCTGCAGCCAGGCGTCACTATACTTATGAGATGGGTCCCAGGACATGCGGGAATCGCCGGGAACGAGAGGGCTGACGCAGAAGCCAAGAGAGCGGCCAAAGGTTCATCGAGCGAAGAGAGACTGATACCAATCGAATGCAGGGGAGTGTTTCCCAGAAGCAAAGCGGCCGAGCTCCAGAGACACCACCAGGAGACAAAACAGGCAGCCAGAGCAGCCTTCACAAAGTCACCGAGAGCCCCAATGGCACACAAAACCGACCCATCTATGCCATCCAACGCATACGACAAGCTAAGCAGAGATTTGCCTCGGAAACAGGCCAGCTTACTGGTGCAGCTCAGGACAGGACATATAGGTCTCAACAAATACCTACATAGGATCGGAAAGGCGAACTCACCGCTATGCCCGACGTGCAACCGAACCGAAGAAACAGTGTTTCACTTCTTATTCAGATGCCCGGGATATGATACGCCGAGGAAGGAGCTGGAGAAAAAGCTGCGTAGGGGGGCGAAGTCCACAAGGATGCTCAGGATCCTGGGGAGACCCAAAGCGACGAAGCACCTATTCAAGTACATTAGCAAAACGCGCAGATTCGAGAGGACATATGGAGACCTCAAGCTACCTCAGGCACAGGGCGGCGAGAAGGGTTGACGCGCAGGGAGACACAGCAGAAGCGCAAGGCGCAATGACATACACCCCCGCCCACACAGGCATGGATTCGCTCGGGGTTTGGCCCAATGAGCGCAAGCGGAGATAGATAACGAAATACAGAATCACATGTCGACCGGGTAATTGTAGAATCCGTCTTACATAGGGCTCGGCCCCAAAAGACGATAAATTGGATAAAAATAAAAATAAAAATAAAAAATTCCTGGCTACCCTACGACATCCTTACCACGGAACCGAACCTCGATCAGACTCCCCAGTAATGTTTTGACTAATGCTGGGCTCAAAGCCAGCCAGCAAGGCTCCAGGTGCCCCCACGGTACCGTAGTGCTGCTACAAAATTCGAGAGTGCCCGTATCAATAGTGCACGTTACTGCTGCTCAATCTCTTCATCTGTTCGAGGACACTTCCTGTACCATCAGTCTTGTTAGCAAAGAACATGATTCATCTTACGACTTCAAGCTTCAAGCCTCAGGGGTGGATTGCCCGGCTTCATAGTGAATAGTTTCACTCCTGCAGTGGTCCAGGCTCCGCGCCGAGCCAAGCTACTGGTAGTCGGCTCGATTTGCGATGGCATGTCAAAGCTACCTAGGTGCCTGTGAGACAGGCCAGCAATCAAGCCGTTTGTCATATCCTTAGCCGGCTCCCAAAACATGGCTTGGCTCGGCTAACTGGCAGCTTAGCCGGAACCGTGTGAAGCCGGCGACTTGGGCTGGCTCCAGGGTGTCGCTGGTGTCGGACAAATACTGTATGAATATCACTGGAAAGAATCGACACAAATTTTACAACAGGGAACCAACGAAGCGGGATAGAGTCATAGAGGCTGCAAACCATAATGTCATCACCGAATGCGCCCGTCCCCCGGGACCCCCGGCAATGCCGCGGCCCGAGACTCAACGTCGGGTGCTAATGCTTCCACGCAATTTTATCTTTGAGCCTAGTATCGTTTTTCGTCATCTCTCGCGACTGGGTTTTGAGCTCGGATCCGCCCCACTGACGGCGCACAGGTTGACTTTTACTCCCTTGAGCTTTGGTCTACATTGGGCTGTCTAGAAATTGCACGGAGAAGCTTCCATTCGCTCCTTCATCGATCTCCTTCAATGGTGCTTTCAGTTGGCATTTCCAACACCGATATCGTTGTCGGAGCGTTAGTATGCATTCTCTTGTTCTTGGGTACCCGATCAACGCGCATTCCAAGAGGTATGCACCAGATAAGTATAGTAAATCATCCTGTATTTGAGCGTTTATATAAATCTCAAAGGCGCATCTCTCCCGCCTGGGCCTCCCGGGAAGGCGATCGTTGGAAATTTCTCTGATATCCCCGAGGCGCACGAATGGGAGACATACGCCCACTGGGCCAAGAAATATGGCAAGATTGTGCAGGTTCGAGAAATCAATTGACTTGTCTGACCTATCTATCTACCAAGGGATCTCGTCTACATCAAAGTCTTCAGACAGCCAATAGTGTACATCAACTCTGCCGCCGCCGCCCAAGAACTCTTTGAGAAGAGATCGTCAATTTACTCTGATCGCTTCGGCTTTCCTATGCTCATCGACTTGTACGCTCGTTTTGCTGGCTTCGGTCATGATAAAACCATTGTTCTTTGTCACATAGAATATTATTCGACTGGAATTTTGTCGCAATGCGTTACGGCGACAGATGGCGACGCCACCGCAAGATGTTTCATCAGAAGCTCCACCCCACCCCTGTCGGAGCATATCATTCAATTCAGCACAAACATACACTGTGTGTAATACATCTGGAAGCCATTCATCAGCCAGCATCCTGGACTAATGTGCTGACAGAGACCTCCTCTACCGACTCCACAAGTCGCCAAATATTGGAAATTCATGGTGGCGCCATCGTTCTTGGGACCAGTGGCAGGTACTGGCTAGAATTTCCTCGGACGGGCGATGCTTCATGATGAGGATATGTATGGCCCGAGGCCTGGAAACTTTGAGCCTGAACGCTTCTTTAGACCAGGTGTCGAAGACCCGTCTGCCGCATTTGGATTTGGGCGTAAGGTTGGCTTCATGAGTGCATGACGTCCCAATTTTATCGCTGACATATTATTTTATTACATATGTCCTGGCCGTTATCTAGCCGATAACACCATTTACATAGCGACTAGCACGATTCTCAAGCTCTTCAATATATCTCGGGCCAAAGAGGCCAACGGGAGGGAGATACCCATAAATGTGACATTCACGTCGAGGACCATTTTGTGCGTTCAAGTCCTAGCGACGCTCTTCTACTGTTCTCATTGCATGCGCTTCTAGACGTCCCGATCCATTCGAGTGTTCAATCACACCGGGGATAGGTTCATCTGAAAGTTTACTGGAGCATTATCAGGGCCTATGGGGAGACGAGTTGTAGCGTTTGACTCTCCAACTCTCCTCTGATAGAAAAGAAAAAACTCTGTGCATTGCATTTATTCATATATATACTAGGCGTTTACAACACCATCGCTGTGTCCTGTTCCTCGGATATATAGCTGTTCGTTCCGAGTCCGTAAGTATTCATTACTTACAGTTCCCGCGAGTTCCAGTGTCACTGTGCGTGAGGCCTGGCCCTTGTCGACGTCGATAGGCATACTGATAAGATTATCAGTTATCAACCATCATTATTGAAATGCTAGCTATCCCGCAAGATAGAAAATGTAGAGATACGATCAGTGGCTGGAGAGCTGTTCTATTTCGGAGCAACCTCGCGCACGAGATCAATGGGGCCTGGACCTCACCGATCGGGACGGTGCGACAATATAGAAAAGAAAAACAAGGGAGTAGGAGGGTGGAGAGTAAATTCGAGGGTTTCGACACTGAGCTACTAGTGGAGGCGTGAAGAGAAAAGGAAGTGACTAGCAATCAACCTTTCCTCGTCTTACTAAACTATTCACCTGAGCTAACAAAGCGGTGCAGTGGGAGTTGTGCCTGCCATGCCAATTCCATCCCCAAGAGATCAGATCCAGACCCGAAACTTTCCGTTACAGTAATGCATGGGTCTTCCGAGAGTCCGAGTCAGCTACCCACTTCCGGCGGTGATGAGCGTAGCCAACCAATCCGAGCCTGCTGAATATGGACACCAGCAGGCACTTTAGTCTTAAAACAGTCCAGTTTGACGGTCACGCCGTTTTCGACTTCGTTTGACCTTGGCTCCGATAGGTTCTGTGACGCGTCATGACAAATTTCACCGTTCCGGGGGTTCCCGTGGAATGATACGTCCATGGAATCGTTTGAATGCTACAGCAGTTACTAGTTATCACTTATCGCTTTTATCCGATGCAATGCAGAATGGGGGAACACGAGGTAGAGGAGAGGCGCGACAACATCGAGTCCAATAACACGCGGTGACAGTGTCATGGAAGAAAGCAACTTGCAGGCCGATGCTGTTAGTCCACTCCCCATGGCCATATCCATATCTATGAAAAATCCCTACGATATCCTCCCAGTGAACATGGCCCCTTCTCCCAAGCCTGGTCCAGCCAAAATCTTTTGCTGCAGAACACCCAAGTTCTTAGCTCCGGACCCAGTGGCTTCCTCAGTGGCTGCCGAAACCTCGGCCCACTAAATTTGTCATGTACTCAGGGCATGTTTTCTGACGACCCGAGATCCAACAATGCAGTCCATGTGGCTCTAGGAGACCGCTGTTGAGTCGGGGTCGTTCCCTCGAGGTCTCGCCAGTCCGAAAACGTTCCTGAGTGATTGGACGCAGCTCGGTTGGGACCATCATATTCACATACCATCCAGCCAGATTGGTGTTTGTTCAAACAGCTGCAGCCCGGGATGCCACGGCTGTCACGGTGTAAGTAAGTGCTGTATGCTTACTATGTTATTGGTTACTAGACTGACAACACTTATCTACTATGTTATTGGTTACTAGACTGGCAGCACTTACTTACTATGTTATTGGTTACTAGACTGACCTTCCTATCATTGGCGACCGTAACCTGTGTAAGGAAACATATAAATATGGGGAGGTAGAACACAATCCTTCACCTCACTCAGGTAGCACAGCAGGTAGCAAGGTCTTCTGCAGTTAACATGGGCTTCAAAACTCTCCTTGCTTTCATCGCTGTCTCCGTGGCATCTGTCAATGCCGCAGCCCTCAGGAGCCACACCTGTCCTGATGGCAGTAGGACGTCGAACACTGCGTGCTGCGCCTTCTTCCCTCTTCTCCAGGACCTCCAAACGAACCTGTGAGCAGCCCCATAGGGTAACATTTTTATGGTCGCTCGCTGACCATGTTCAAGGTTTGGCGGCAACTGCGGCGAGGATGTCCACGAGTCACTGCGTCTTAGCTTCCGTGAGCTCCAATCCGAGCACCAATATGCCTTGACTGATCAGTTTAATTAAAGACGACGCCATTGCGTTCTCGAAGGCTCAAGGACCGTCAGCCGGTGGAGGTGCTGATGGGTCCATGCTCATCTTCCCCGACGTCGAGCCCAACTTCGCCGCGAACGCTGGTATCAGTGACAGTGTTTCTTTCCTGACCCCCTTCCTCCAAAGGCACAACACCATCACTGCGGGCGACTTAATCCAGTTTGCCGGTGCCGCCGCCATCACCAACTGCCCGGGTGCACCCCAGCTTGAGTTCTTGGCCGGACGTCCCAATGCTACTGCCCCTGCCATCGACGGGCTGATTCCCGAACCCCAAGACCCCGTCGACAGTATCTTAGCCCGCATGCTTGACGGCGGAGACTTCTCCCCCGCCGAGGTCGTTGCCTTGCTGTCATCCCACACCATCGCGCGTTCGGACCACGTCGTCCCTGGTTCAGAGCAGGTTCCCTTTGACTCGACGCCCTTCACTTTCGACACCCAGATCTTCGTCGAGGTGCTGCTCAAGGGAACCGGATTCCCCGGAAACGGCTCCGTCGGCCTCGGTATGATTCACCTCTGTACCGCCGTCTATTGACGCTAATGTATTCTACCCCAGGTGAGGTTTCGTCCCCCCTCCCGCTGG
The DNA here is from genome assembly GCA_015179125.1 of Gautieria morchelliformis. Classification (NCBI taxonomy): domain Eukaryota; kingdom Fungi; phylum Basidiomycota; class Agaricomycetes; order Gomphales; family Gomphaceae; genus Gautieria; species Gautieria morchelliformis. The sequence continues at coordinate 20,808 of WHVA01000473.1, read as the reverse complement.
GGTCTGGTGCCGACGTTGGCGAACTCCGTTTGCAGTCAGATTTCGCCCTCGCTCGTGGTAAGTGCCTCTCAAGTGCTAAGTGACCCTGACAAACCTGTTCCCAAAGACTCTAGGACCGCATGCACGTGGCAAAGCTTCGTCAACGAGCAGGAGAAGATGGCCATCGCCTTCAGGAATGCCATGGCTAAGATGGCTATTATTGGCCACGACCGAAACTCACTCATCGACTGCTCTGAGGTCATTCCCCAACCCGTCCCCGCGTTGCACAAGGCTGCCACGTGAGTAATCATGTTTCCTATAGAGGATCCGAGTTGATCGTGTCGCCCGTGTGTAGATTCCCTGCCACAAAAACAATAGCCGACATTGACCAGTCATGTGCTTCCTCTCCCTTCCCGAGTCTTGCCTCCGACCCCGGTGCGACTCAGTCCCTGATCCCGTAAGTGGCTGTCTATAGCCTTTCATGAGGTACACACACACTGACCATGCGGATTGCAGTAATTGCCCGGACAATGCGTCGACCTGTATCATATTGGCATAGTGGATTGCACAGAAGGCCTCTAACCGGCCGCAGCTGAGCAGACAGAGCGGCCGGGGATTCAATATTTAACTCCAGGGCGATTACACCTTTCGTTGGTTTTTGTGCCTTCATGTAGCCTCTGTGATCTACGTGTGAAATATGATTAATGAAACAGTCTCAAAGTGGCGACCATGCACGAGTGCGACTGCAGATACATAATGAACAGTGATCCGTCGTATTGCCACCGGTTCCGGCGAGCTGCAAATTAGCCGAGCCAGGCCATGTTTTGGGAGTACAGATATGACGGCTTGAACACTGGGCTGGCTCACACGCACCTAGGTAGCTTGGATATAGTAAAAGATATACACTGGAAAATACATTCTGAGACTTGTACTTATGCACTACTTATACGGCACCAGGCGCGTATCGCACAATATATCCCATTTGCGTTGATGCACATGTTGTGGGCGCGACAACGGATCCATGTCGGAAACTTGCCCAGGTGCACGTACCCTGTTGCCCTGTTGCCGCTGAGACACGGACTGTAGTTACGAAGCCGAGTACCTACCGTAGTCCGTAGACGGAGATCGACGGGCGCTTTGCCGGGAAACACGTGGGCGTGAACCTGCCAGTGCAGACTTCGATTGTGAGTGCCATGTCTTCGATGACAGGTCCGAAGTACGGAGTACCGTGCGGCGCCGAACCTCGTCTTTTTCCTCTACCACCCACCTCGAACACTGCGCACGATGAACAACGTTGAGGGCACAGTGACAGCACCGTAAGCCCACGATCGCTTCTCTAGTGAGCCAACTGTTCACTCCACCCCGAGTATTCCTGCAGGAATTAAAGTTTCTGGAAAGACTCTTTCGTTTGCGCTATCTATTGTATACTGACTCTTGGCCATCGACAACAGACTTGAAATGCGATCACCTTCCCAATGTCTCACTGTTTGGCAAGCGTCCTAGTCAGTTCTTTGTGAAACTCGTCGTCGATAAGGAATCCCCCAGAAGACAACGTTTTCTGCGAGAGGCAATGCTGCCTCGTGGAATGAGCCATTCTATTTGTGCGTGAATTCCAGCGTTAGTGTCTCAATGTGATCTTAAATCCATCCACAGCATCAACTTGACTCGGTCTTCTGTGTTGGAAATTGAAGTATATGGGCATCATATCATCCGACCTGATAATTTCATAGGCGGGACGAAGGAAAGCATTGAGTCTCTCCTTGCAGAAGGAGCAACTGGAGGCCAGTCCTTTTCGCTCATCGACGAAATGCATGCGTAATCATCGAACACAGCAGCCGTTGCTCGCAAACTGCAAAAATCAGATAAGGCAGGGAACATGCATGATGTTCAGACTGTCCTAGAGTTCACCATTTCGTCTTTCGCGACGTCCAACGAGGCGCGGACGGCCCAGTTGAGCGAAGCAGTCAGCGACGTGAAAGTGGTCGATAGTAGAAACCCAGCGCCGTCCGGAATTATTGAATCAGGGAATGTGGTCGACGGCGTCATTTCCACCACTAATAATACGGACATCCCGACAATGACGGCTTGGGATCCACTTGTGGACAGGATCAGGCTGTTTACCGAGATCGTGGATGGGATCTCAGAGGTATGGTTCAAACGCCGGCGGCCTCCCAGGTCACCTCATGTACACTGTTTCCTTGATTCTAGGTCCATCCTTACGCAAAAATGGCATGGTCTATCCTGTCTAGTGTGCCAAAGGTGGATCTATCCCACGCACCAGCTGAGTTGACGTATCTGACGTCTGGCCCAGGCGATCATTGCTCAGAGGGACCGGGACAATAGCATCAATGCGCTGGCGGAACTCATTGGAGACACATATGCGTTCGTCCACTTGGCAGAGCCGTTGAAGAAAATTGAATCGCAGAAGCCAATTATCTTAGCCTTGGCGCAGCAGACGTTAGAGTGCAGTTACTTTGTCCGCGCCTACGCAAAAGAAAAGGATTTCTGTATGTTGGACCACTGTCAAGTGGACATAGTTGACGATCTTTGTTCAGGGAAAAGAAGCGTGAAAAATCTATGGTCGGATGTCGGCAGCATGGTCGACCAATACCGGGAAACGTTCAAGAGTCTCAGGTCGGCGTTACAGGAACACGCCGTCATTCATACCGAAATCACTGTATTACGTGTTCTGGATACCGTCGGCGACCTCTGTGAGTTTTCTGACTTTGGGCCTTTCCCGAGGCTAATACACCTTGCAACCAGCTGGAGCAGTTCTGCTGATTGACATGCCCTATGCAGACGGTGCTAAGTTCAATCCTAAAAAAGGATGTCTTCGGGATACCCGGGAGACAGTTATTGCGGAGATCTGGGATTGGATCAACCAGGATAACGAGGACACGCCACGCATATTTTTCTTGAACGATGTTGCGGGTGCCGGCAAGTCTGCCATCGCCCACGAGGTCGCTAAACGACTTAGTAGCATCAAACGTCTCGGCTCGTCATACTTTTTTGACCGGGCTCTTCAGGCACAGCGATCCCCCGACAATCTGTTTAGCACGATTGCTCGTGATCTGGCTGATCTGGATCCAGAACGAAAAGCATCGTTGCTGAAAGTGGTCGGGGAGCAGAAAGCACTTCGGACCACGCGCGTACCTTCTGAGCAATTCCAAAAGTTTATTCGAGACCCCTCCAGTGACCTAACGGCCGTTGGACCGACCGTAATCGTAATTGATGCATTGGATGAGAGCGGAGACCAGAAATCTCGCGAGGATCTCTTGTCTGTCCTTGGCAACGAAGCCGAAGAACTGCCGCCTAACTTCCGCGTTCTCATCACCTCCCGTACCGAACAAGACATCCAGGGCGCCCTTCTTGGGAAGAAGCACGTGCTTTCCAAGTCCCTAAAGGATATTGACCCGAACCCTGCCGATGCTGTCGCCCGCTTTGTGAAAGAAGAACTAGGTAACATTACGGACCTCGAGTGCAAATGGCCCAACAATGGCTGGTGTCGATTATTAGTTAAGAAATCTGAAGGTCACTTTCAATGGGCGTCAACGGCTTGTCGATTTGTCAAAGGAGATGGGAAGGCTGGTCGGGATCCTGTTCAGCAACTGCAGAAACTTTTGGTCAAGAACCTCAGTGGGATGGATAACCTGTATCTCGGCATCCTCAAGCAGCTATTCGGTGATGACGATGAATTGACGGACGATGTCAAGCTTCGCTTTTACTTGGTTATGGGCTGCATCCTGACTGCCAGAGAACCGCTCTCGATCTCTGCCCTGCAGAAATTGTGCAAGGAAGGCATCTCGGGTACCCAGGTTCAACGTATCGTTGGACCTATGGGTGCTCTGCTGAGCCTTCCTTCTCAAGAATCTGGCACAATCAGTCTGCTGCACACGTCTTTTCGTGACTTCTTGACAGATCACAACCGGAGTGAACCATACGACATCAATATATCTTCGCACCATGACGACCTTGCACTCTCATGCTTGCGCGTGATGAAGGATGAGCTTTGTTTCAACATTTGTCAGCTTGAAACATCACATCTGCGTAACGACGACGTTGTCGACTTGGCGATACGGACCAAGAAGTATATATCCCCACAACTTTCCTACTCTTGCCGTTTTTGGGCCGACCATGTTCGCGCCACCGAGTTTACACCGGATATAGGTGTAAAGGTCAGGGAGTTCTTCGAGGCTAAGCTACTCTACTGGCTTGAAGTTTTGAGTCTGATCAAGAAGGTACCCGATGCTTCGGCAGCGCTCTTGCCAATAATGGACTGGAGTCAGGTGAGTGCCCGTGTTGTTACGAGCTCCGACGTGGGCCTAATGAACATCAGGATAATGGCACTACAGCATTCGTATGGGATACCCGCAAGTTTGTTGCTACTTTCTGGAGCGTAATCTCGGAGAGCACTCCTCATCTCTATTTGTCGGCACTCCCGCTTGCACCTGAAAGTTCCATAGTGTCACAGACGTACCTCCCAGACTTTCCAAGACTACTCCGCATAGAGACAGGGAAACTAAAGGTGTGGCCAGCTATTGAAAACGTCTTAGTAGGCCACACCCACAACGTCACGTCGGTGGCGTTCTCGCACGATGGCAAGCGCATCGTCTCCGGGTCTGCTGACAAGACGATCCGTGTGTGGGATGCAGACACCGGGGAGGCCATTTCAGCACCATTCAAAGGCCACACCCGCGGCGTCACGTCGGTGGCGTTCTCGCACGACGGCAAGCGCATCGTCTCCGGGTCTTATGACAACACGATCCGTGTGTGGAATGCGGACACCGGGGAGGCCATTTCAGCGCCATTCAAAGGCCACACCCGCGTGGCCATGTCGGTGGCGTTCTCGCACGACGGCAAGCGCATCGTCTCCGGGTCTGAAGACCAGACGATCCGTGTGTGGAATGCAGACACCGGGAAGGCTATTTCAGCGCCATTCGAAGGCCACACCCACATCATCACGTCGGTGGCGTTCTCGCACGACGGCAAGCACATCGTCTCCGGGTCTTATGACAAGACGATCCGTGTATGGAATGCAGACACCGGAGAGGCCATTTCAGCGCCATTCAAAGGCCACACCCGCATGGTCACGTCGGTGGCCATCTCGCACGACGGCAAGCGCATCGTCTCTGGGTCTCGTGACAAGACGATCCGTGTGTGGAATGCAGACACCGGGGAGGTCATTTCGGCACCATTCGAAGGCCACACCGACTGCGTCACGTCGGTGGCGTTCTTGCACGACGGCAAGCGCATTGTCTCCGGGTCTGAAGACAAGACGATCCGTGTGTGGAATGCAGACACCGGGGAGACCATTTCAGCACCATTCGAAGGCCACACCAGCGTGGTCACGTCGGTGGGGTTCTCGCACGACGGCAAGTGCATCGTCTCCGGGTCTTATGACAAGACGATCCGTGTGTGGAATGCAGACACCGGGGAGGCTATTCCAGCACCATTCAATGGCCACACCGACTGGGTCACGTCGGTGGCGTTCTCGCACGACGGCAAGCGCATCGTCTCCGGGTCTGTTGACAACACGATCCGTGTATGGAATGCAGACACCGGGGAGGCCATTTCAGCACCATTCAAAGGCCACGCCAGCGTGGTCACGTCGGTGGCGTTCTCGCACGACGGCAAGCGCATCGTCTCCGGGTCTTATGACAAGACGATCCGTGTGTGGAATGCAGACACCGGGGAGGCCATTCCAGCACCATTCGAAGGTCACACCGACTGGGTCACGTCGGTGGCGTACTCGCACAACGGCAAGCGCATCGTCACCGGGTCTCGTGACAAGACGATCCGTGTGTGGAATGCAGACACCGGGGAGGCCATTCCAGCACCATTCGAAGGCCTCACTGACTGCGTCAACTTGGTGGCGGTCTCGCACGACGGCAAGCGTATCGTCTCCTGGTCTGTTGACAACACGATCCGTGTGTGGGATGCAGACACCGGGGAGGCCATTTCAGCACCATTCGAAGGCCACACCAGCATGGTCGCGTCGGTGGCGTTCTCGCACGACGGCAAGCGCGTTGTCTCCGGGTCTTATGACAAGACGATCCGTGTGTGGAATGCAGACACCGGGAAGGCTATTCCAGCACCATTCGAAGGCCTCACCGACTGGGTCACGTCGGTGGCGTTCTCGCACGACGGCAAGCGCGTCGTCTCCGGGTCTTCTGACCACACGATCCGTGTGTGGAATGCAGACACCGGGGAGGCTATTTCAGCACCATTCAAAGGCCACACCAGCATAGTCATGTCGGTGGCGTTCTCGCACGACGGCAAGCGCATTGTCTCTGGGTCTGCTGACAAGACAATCCGTGTGTGGAATGCAGACACCGGGGAGCTCATTTCAGCACCATTCGCAGGTCAGGCGAGTCAGTAGCTGTTATCTTCATTTGTCAGAACATGACGAAATCTGCTAATCTCCTTTGCGCAGCTACGGGGCCTGGGTTTCAAAATGACTCACGGGTCAAAAATGGCTGGTTACTAAACTCGCCCTCAGAACTTTTATTCTGGGTTCCGCCATGGTCTTGGTTATGTTTGTGGTGGCCGGCGAATACTGCTGTCATTGGGAAGGGGTCCACAAAGCTTGATCTCAGTCGGTTTGAGCATGGGACTTCATGGATGCAATGCAGAGAGGCTCCATAAGTTTCTCCGGGCAAATACTCATTGACACACAGATATTGCATCTCCTGCTATCATAGTAATTTAACTTCTGGCATATTGTACATGCATTGAAAGGGGCTTGCTTTCCTGCAACTTTGATTGCCCATGGGAATGCTTCATGGTGGAGAGTCAAGGATTGGGTTACTAGAGAGGTGATTGTGGACTTACACTATGGTGCCCTCATCATTGCCCTTACAGCTGCAGCAGCATATGTGGGGGATGATTAGGTAATTCAGCTGAATGACTCAGAGGTTGATGGAATGGAAAAGGAAATAGCCACTCAGAGGTGAAGATCTACTCACATAGGGTCGATGGTGGGGATGGAACTTTGGTCTATGCAGGCAAGTTGTAGATGCGTGAGCATCTGAGTGTTGATTACAGTATAAGATTTAGTGCGCACATGTTAAGATTGTGAGTTGTACTGTAGTTTGGATTTACCAAGGCTGAACTTGGGTCTTGGGTCAGAGGGCTTGGCTTCAACTTTGTGGGTTGCGCCCACTCAGTGTTCCACCCTAATTTCGGGAATGGTCTCGGCTAGAAGCCAAGGGTCGGATTTGATATCAAGCAGAGGGGTCTGATGTATGAGAAGCTAATTCGATATCTGAACCGAGGAACTATGATACATGGACTGGGGGTCTATATAGTAAAGTAGCATGTAGGGTCGAGAGGGGTCAATGACTGGATCAATGGACAGGGGAACAAAGGGTCAGGCAAACAGGGAACTAACTAGAAAAGGAAATCAGGGGTGATGGAAGGTGTGAAGAGAAACACGAGGAATGAAGGCAATGGGATGAAGCTCGCCTTCCAAGGTTCGCAATGATAAGATTGCTGCTAGGGCGTAATCAGAAGCGTCAGTCTCTATGATTAGTGGGAGGTCGGGAATCCAGTGAGTAAGGATAGGAGCTGTGGTGAACGCTTTTTTCAACAAGTTGAAAGCTTGTCGACAATCCTCGGAGAAGTTCCAAGGGGTACCCTTTGCGGGTAAGTTGGGTTAAGGGAATGGTGATGTCGGAGTAGTTTGTCATGACCGGTTTATTTCTCCTACCGCGTTACCTCCATGTTTCCCCTCGTCACTCCCTAGCATCTTTGTCAGAGTTCGCCGCACCTACCGACCACTCCTCCTCTACATCCACTCTACTCGTTGTTCGCCCCATCCTCCGAACCGCTATTCGCTGCTCGCGCATTTCGCCAGCAGGCACACCATCAAATATGATCGATACCATTCACCCGGCATGATGGTTCATCATTAGCCCCATCATCTTCTTAATCCAACCCCATTGGGTGTTTGTATGGCCAAAGTGCGTTCGCAGGGCGTTCCTTCCATAGGTCGTGCGGGATCAACCCAGTAAACGAAGAGTCCATGCAGGGTAGCATGTATGCGGGTCCCAAGACATAGTTTTGTCCATAAGTGCCTTCACCCCCTTTTACTCTCCGTCGTTCCACGTTCGCATTCTTCCCTCACTCTATTGTATGTTTATTCCATCTCCTTAGTATCATGACTGCACACCCCGATCCGGCCCTAACTCACGACGGCCTCTTTCCTATTCGCTAATACCTTGCGAGCATTCGATATAAGTAGTTTACATTCGCATGTATATTCCCCAGTTCAATTATCATACGTCGTCCATCTTGTGCAAACTTGACCTCGCTGTGATCATCATCTTGAGCCTCTCCTTGAAGATTTCTATCTTCAACCAGCCAAGGACTTAGGCATCACTGGTGAGTTCTCATACTTCATCTTCGTTACCTTAGCCTTCGAACTATTTTCTGTGCTGTTGGCGAAGGGCTCTGAAGGAGCACCTTCACCAGCGAAGGGACTGTCGAAACTTAGACAGCCCTTCCACGATATCTTGCATGTTACGTCGTCAAGTGCTGCGAGCTATTTCGCTACGACTGTAGATAGGGTGAGCCCCGGTTAGGCAAACCCTCTTATCTTGTGAACATTCATTGGTTCACCTATTTGCCTAACGGCATACTTATTCGCACAAGTTATTCGGGCATTTGCTGTGTTCACTAACACACGATATTAACGCCTAAAACCCAATCTTGACAGTATAATTGAACTAACAGCTACAGTCAAAGCATTCATTCTATCCATTCACCATTTTTTTACGCACACTCTACACCTATTCGTGGGACAGCCTCACCATTTCAAAGGCCGCCTCCCCCCACACCGAACGTTCCCTAGACTCCTGCCCCACTTGGCAGGCCTTCCTTATTCCCCTTCGTGGGACAACCTCTCTTCCAACACTCCTCTCTACAGATTCTCGCCTCGCCTGGTGGGCCTGAGCCTCGTTTATTCGTGGGACAGCCTTACCCCTCCATGGGTCGCTCTTCCCCGTACCAATCCTTCGCACAGCTTTCTGCCCTACTTGGCGGACCTGGATCATCTCTCCTACTAGACTCATTCTCCTCAATTCTTGCCGATAAACATCCTACGCCTCCAAATACCAGCCCGATTGACTCTGTACCACCAGCGTGTTTATTCGCCTCTATTAGCTCCCATTCCGATTCATCCTTCATCATCCATGTACACCTTCCCGGTCTCTCTAACTCGATCCCTACTCTTATTGACTCTGGTGCCACTTCCAATTTCATTGATAGCTCCTTTTCCTCTCGTCCTGGTTTCGTATGTACATCACTCCGTTCGCCGATCGCTCTCTCCCTTTTCCACAGGAAGCCAGCCACTGCTGGTTTCATTCACGAATATCTCGATACTAGTCTCACTTTCAGCAACTCTTCTTCACAGGACGTTTCGCTACTTGTCACAAAGTTACACCCTGCAAGCACTTCGTATACACAGCTTGCCATATTTGCACCAGTGTGTGCACCTTTGAGCTCTCGGAAATCTATGAGAATCTCCTCTGCAAATAATGAGGCACTCATAATTGTGCAGCTGGTAAGACTTACATAGTGCCCACTTTTCGTCAATGAAATATATCACCATCACAAGGAAAGTGTATCCATTCACCCATGTCCAGCAGTCCAAGGACATACTGACCTTGGAGTCAAGCTTCTGGCAGCATAGATAAGGTCAAGCATCAGTGGAAATTCATTGAGCCAATGGATGTACAGCGAGTAGAGTTTTCAGACCACTTCGAGACTCTGCCCCCATCTCTGTGATCCTACATGTCACCGTTGTTCTGTGGGGGATGTTCAGATGTTCAGAACAATGGTGCATGAATTCCAGCAATGCATGGAATTCAGGACAGTCCACCTCTTCAAATGGCTGATCACAGATGACAATCCAGTTGACAAGGAGTTGTTCAAATTCATGTTGATCCCATGGCTCCTGCATCATCTCAGCACATGTTAGAATAAATAGTGTAGCACATAACACTCACCTTTGATAGGTCTTCCTGCCTAGCAAAACTGGCAAGGAGTGGTTCCGCACCTTTGGTCATATTCTTCACATATTCTTGCAAGTTGCGATTCTCGAGCTTCTTCGCACTGGAAGCTAGAAGGCTATCTTCGGCAGTGAGAAGACCGCTGCATGCCTTAGTGGCCAAGTATAAGCAGTTCATACTCCCATGGTGATTTTTTAAATGGCCAGTTAGCGCTGTTTTGACATGTCCGTAAGATGTAGTGTGTCAAATAGATGGTCACTCACAATTCAGGCTGTACTTCATCAGTTTCGTCACTGTGGTTTTATATGAACCGTCATGACAGGAATAGACTCGATCACTGGATGGCTTTCCTGCAGCATCCTTGTCAATATGTTCGGCATAGAATGCATAAATTGGATTTTTGCACAGACACTCCTAAATCTTGGCCATGTAACCATACATCAGAGTTCAAATGATCAAAATCACATACCTTCTTCTCAGTTTCAATAGGTTCAGGGCCTCTATTTTCACACAGGGGTTCATGATCATCCTCTGCGTGTTTGTTCTTTTTTGCTGACAGAGGTTCTTCCAATGCTATTTCCAGATGTTTGTGCTTCAGTGCAGATTTAATCTTCTTTTTACCTTTAGATTTCTTTGCACTTTTCCCAGCCATCTGAATCTGACGTGGTAATATCCCTGCCATCTGCATATGTATGAACAGCAGTCTGCATGCACCATCAATAGACACTCACTTCTGCATTCAAAGAATCCACCATCTCAATGTCGCTACCCATCTCTGATGGAGTGTTGCTATCCAAGCCATGTGCAAACTCACTATCATCAGAACTTGATGTGTCCATTGAGTCCATAGAAGTTGAAGAGACTGAGTGTTGGGGAGGCAGGGGATTGGAATTTGAAGCGGCAGGAGTTGTAGCCCGTTCCTGCAGTCCACCTGGGGTTGGCCAGGCCCTATGAGAAGAAATCTCCGGAATTGCACTGTTCGTGGGATCTCAAAGTCGAGCGGAAATTTTGGGAGCACAGTTTGAGGTATGCATGGTTGTACCCACAGGATGCACACACTACAGTATGAGTTATAAGAGAATGATATCAATAACACATTCTGATGACACAGACATCATTGCCCACCAGACCATGTCTCTGAAAAATTACATCAAATATTAACGGGTACAATGATTTGTTAGTACCCTCTTCCACCCTCTGGAAAGACCCCATGCCCAAAGGTGATATTACATGCAAATGGGCATGGGGCCTTCCCAAGGGACAGGTGTTAGAAAACAAAGAGGTTCATGAGATATATAGACCACCCAACCATGCATGGACCAAGGGGATAACTGAGTGTAGGTGCTGTGTAAGGAAGGTACCTTACAGTATCGTAAGGTACCTCACAGGCAGGTTGGCTGGTTATGGTACCATAGGTGTCCTACCTGTAATACGGTACAGCACCGTAACTGTGTTATGGCACCCATATGAGCCATATGTACGGCTATGGTGGGCATCCCTAGTACCAGACAGACTATTCTAAAAACTTTGGAGTCTTTGTAATCACGGTCATATCAGCCACAGTTTCAAACCATGTTTGAAACACTGTGTTTATAACATGGTGTGTTACTAATGCATGCCAAAGTCCTGTGGACTTTGCCCCCGTGCCCTACTTGCCTAGTCACTTACTTTATCATAACAGGGGTTGAGATTGAGAAGCATAATAACCTGTATGGAAGAGTGTCATTTTCATTATATGATCAACAGGGTAAATAATTTGTCAAGTGCTGAATTAAAAATACTTGTATATCGTTCATGCTGCATAAGTAAATTTAACATGTCAGAAAATTTACTACTTATGATTAATTGAATAGACCATTTGGCTCTCCAAGATAGAGATCCATTGAAGTAGACACACCATGTGTACATATACTTTGTCTCAGCGAATAGGAGTCATGAGCAGTAGGGCACGGGGGCAAAGTCCGCAGGAGTTTGAACACATTTGTATCAGACTGTCAGTGTTTGAAACTGTGGCTGATATGACTGTGATTACAAAGACTCCGAATTGTCTTGAGGCCCATTGCCTTCTTTGCCTCAGCCTTTGACATCTTCTCAAGAGAATGATCCTCTCCCATAATGTCAAGCTGTGCATGCAGTGTATGGTCAACAAATGCATCGTTGACATGTTGACATTCATCCAAAATATGCTTATGAATTCGACCTGCCTGTTACTTTCTGCTCCAAGACTCAAGACACGTGGTCATGCCACCACAGTACTGTGCTTTATTTGTTGAAATTGTTTTGCAGGAGATGGTGAGGTCATGAAGTAAAGGTGAGGGCGGCCACTGTTGCCTTCAGGGGTGTCGACATCCACAAGGTCGTTTGGGTCATGATTAACCTGCGGTCAGGACCTTTACTTGTAAAATAACAAACTGACAGTCTGGCAGGGACAGTAGAGGAGCTTAGGAATGAAAGTGATGACATGGCTCAAAGGATTGTCAAGGCAGTAGTCGCGCAAGTGCAGGAGGCCCCCCGGGCAGCGCTAGTGCCCCCAGCAGTCCAGCACACCCAACGACCTATGCTGCAGCTGCTGGCTGGGGCTGCAATGCAAGGGTGGGCGCCAGGGAGGGTGTAAAGCTCAGACAGATCTTGATCGATACCAGGGAGCCGGGGGAGCAGGTTCTGGTGGAGGTGGACAACACTGAGTTGGTGAGGAGGGCTAACAAGATAGTCAGGAAGATGGAAGGTGGCACGAGCCACACTATAGTCAGCGCAAGGTGGCTCAGCAATGGGGGGATCCTATTCGAGTTTGGAAATGAGGGGTCGGCCAAATGGATCAACGACGCATAGCACCATGTCAGATTCACGAGCACACTGGCTCCAGATGCACGAATGAAGACACGGCTATTCCTCATTGTACTCCAGTTCATCCCACTCCACTTTGGCCCGGACAGGGACGACGAGCTGCAGGCCATAGAAGGCTTCAACAACCTCGCTTGCAGGGTGATTGACAAGGCAAGATGGCTCAAACCGGCACACCACCACGCAGTGAATCAAACCTGTGGGCATGCACTCATAACCTTCACCAGCCTGGAGGTGGCCAACAAGGTGCTGACAGATGGCCTGATCATCTGTCAGAAGCACGTGTATGCAGAAAAATGAAAGAAAGAACCCACCTGATGCCTCAAGTGTCAAGGCTGGAATCATCTCTTGTATGCCTGTCCACAGTAGCAGGACACCTGTGGCACATGTGGCGGAAGGCACAAAACGGCGGCTTTCACCCAAGTAGGAAAGTGTCAAGATTGGTTTTTAGGCGTTAATATCGTGTATTAGTGAACACAGCGAATGCCCGAATAACTTGTGCGAATAAGTATGCTGTTCGGCGAATAGGTGAACCAATGAATGTTCACAAGGTAAGAGAGTTTCCCGAACAGGGCTCACCCTATCTACAGTCGTAGCGAAATAGCCCGTGGCACTTGACGATGTGACGTGCAAGGTCTCACGGAAGGGCTGTCTAAGTCTCGACAATCCCTTCGCTGGCGAAGGTGCTCCCTTGGAGCCCTTCGCCAACAGCACAGAAAATGGTTCGAAGGCTGGCAGATGAAGATGAATATCTTCCGCAAGATCCTCATCATGCAGTCATGTGACACAGACTAATTGGCAGCTGCACATTGTCCTCCAGAAACTCCCACACCCAGATGTGCAAAGAACACGTAAGCTCTTTCCCCTTTCCAGTGCTGGTTGCAGCCAGAAGCAAAGCTTCTTGCCAGCCAGCACCACTGGGTGCCATGTAATTCCACAAGAATGCAAGCTTCACAGTGATCTGGCCTTGAAAGGCCATATCAAGCCAGTTATCTGCTGCTCTCATTGCCAACAGGTGGATTGCATCTTTGAGGGTCTTTGACTTCAGTTTTAGAGGTGTCAAGCAGTGTTTCATGTTTACAGGTGTGTTCTCCATTCCTTCCTCTCCAGGTTCACCTTCTTCTTCCAGAATTTCACTTTCATCCTCTTCTGCTTCCTCCACCTCTTGTGCTGTCCCCTCCTCTTCTGCTATCTTGCTCCATCTCCTCCTCCTCCTCCTCCTCCTCCTCCTCCTCCTCTGGCACCATCACTATTTCCACCAGCACTGGCACTGGCACCCCCTCCTCTGCCACCATCACTGTTTCCACCAGCTCCGGCTCCTCTGATGCAGTTGTGTCTGTGTAAGGGCAACCCTGGTTGGTTGTGGAGATCACACTACCACACAACTGACAAGGGGAAATCCAAAGTATGTATAAATGAACAACAGAGTATACAAGAGAGGGGATTCTCACCTGACAAGGGGAAATCCAAAGAGAAAAGTCTAAGGACCCCCAATGTCAGCGAGCCCATATTATACTACACTGCGCAGCCAGGGACAGCACTTGGCACTCGCCATCAACCCTGCATCCCCCTGACCTCCCTGACCCTTGATTGACCCTTGATGCCACCTATTACGCGAGTCGCCTGATTTCCGACACTGTTCCGAGAGCGGAAGTCGGAAATTGGAGTGGAACTGGAAAAGCGAACAGAACTGGTGGAAGTTCTCCCAGAAGCGGAATCATTTCCGAAAGCAGAGGCGGAGATGGAATCGGAACTGGAAGCGGAGTTGGAAATGGAGTCGGAACTGGAAATGGAAAACAGGGTGTCCCATGACAGTCTGACTCCTCATTCACAGTAAGATCTTTTTGTGTCTTGTGCCAGTGTCTGATGTCAGAGTATCCAGCTTTGCACAACTCTTGGATCCTTGGCCCTGCCTTGCTTGTGCAAGCCTTGGGGTTCACCTTGCTGTAGCAAGTTGGCTAGGTTTTGGACCTGCAAGCTGAAATGAAGCTGTTCATGGTGGTTTGCAACTGGTGCGAGAATGCAAGAAGCTCTGCCTCAGCTCTGATTTTGATTTCATCAGGGAAATGATTCCATTGATGCAGAGAACGCAGAGGAGCAGTTACTGTGTAAGTAACTGGTTGAATGACAAAACTGATCTGAGTCCAAGTCACTAACACTCACGGCAGATGCATGATTCTCAGCTTCCAGATTCTCTTAACAACCTGAAGGGTTAAAAACAACAATATCTGATTCATAAATTTTGCTCTGCAAGCTCTACATAAGCACCGGTGAGCTTTTCTCATGTTCAGTTGCAAAATAGTGAAATATTCACCTTTCTGGCCCATTTTGCAACCTTCTCTTCACTGAAGCCTTTATTCTAGGCACGTTAATGATTCTAACAATGTATAACAGCTTCAGGAGTGTCCTGAAGCATGCTAGGGCATACTCACAAGCTGCTGCTCCTCAGTTTCATGCTTGGGCCACTTGCTGCTTCTTGACATAAGCACAAATGGCCTTGGAGTTGTCAGTGCCTGCGGGATGGCACTCAGTCCCATCAACAACGTCCCAAAGGTCCTTCTCAATAAGCAGTGCCTCCATTATATAATGCCAATCCACATAATTCTTCCCATTCAACTTCTCAAACTGAGTCTCAGGCACAATTGTGAACAATTTGAGCTTTTGGTAGGCTCAACAATGGTGCACACTTTTGGGAGGTGTGGCTTTGGATGGCTAAGCACACTTTCAATCGAGTATTAACTTACTAGAGGGAGGGCCGGCTTACACCCAGCAGAGCCCTTGCTTGGAGTGGAACGTAAGAATGTGCGTGGGCTTATGATGCATGTGTTGGAAAATGTGTATCGTACAGAAATCAGTACTTAGTCTAGGACACTACTTAGGAGCCGTAGACGGACGGTGTTTCTTCAGAGATGTGGACAAGGGGCTGGCTATGAAGCTTCGCTTTGTAGGACTCTGAGGCAGCCTGCGAGGTGGCCTGAGCACTATCATCTCCCGTTGTAAAGGATGTCGATCTTAGGACCTTGTATCACAAGGGCACTACAGAACTTGACCAATGAGTGGTATTCTGAATGCTATGTAGTGACAGGTAAGAGTAAGATGCGATGGGAACCGTTGGCCGGTTCCCCATAAACTATACAGTGGGTCCCTAAGGGGCCCACTGGGATTACGTAATAACTATTGTACATGTAGATACATAGGTTATTTACACCCGTAGATTGGCTACCATTGTACTCCCATTTTTCCCAATCAGGTAGTGAATCAGTGTTATGTGAACTTCCACAGCTGCACCTAGCAAGCATTGTTCATAATCTTTCGGCGCACTCATGCTGTGGTCGATGTCGTAGGCAGGGAGCGGGTTGACATCATGCATGGCTTTCACGCCGTCTAATTATTTGCGCCATGCGTGACTCACAGGCCACCCGTCAAATGATATTTGCATCATCAGGGCTGCGAGCATCCTAGTCAGCGCACGCGTAACTGCCTGGTTTAACATTGCCCCCGCACCTTTGTCTGCTTCGTTGAGATCCTCGCTTTCATTGGAGCTTTCGGCCATCTCATCATTCACTGTTTGCTCCTGTAGTCAAGACGACAGTCAGAGCTACCAGATGTGATCGGGTGGGAGTACAAAGAGGGACATAAAGTGAAGGAGACGTACAGCAGCTTCTGTGCCAAGACACCGAAACCGTCAAGAGAAACTAGCTCCATCAAACATTGGAAAAGGCAGAGAGTCAGGGAGGAG
Organism: Gautieria morchelliformis; assembly: GCA_015179125.1. Classification (NCBI taxonomy): domain Eukaryota; kingdom Fungi; phylum Basidiomycota; class Agaricomycetes; order Gomphales; family Gomphaceae; genus Gautieria; species Gautieria morchelliformis. The sequence goes on along the minus strand of WHVA01000473.1, from coordinate 4,239 downwards.
CAGCACCAATCAGGAGCACAAGAGGCTAAGACTCAGAGTGGTGAGAGCAGTCATAGATTCGAACCCAGTCTCACTATGGTAACGATTAGAAGATAGTTGTTCTAATGTTATCAGAGAAGTAGAACAATTATATAGACTGGTTCAAGTCTAGAGCAGTCAGGCCATGTCTCACAAAACAGTGCACAGGCACGTGACAAAACAAGGACTGAAGCCGATTATCTGGCGATAGCATAATACACGTAATACACGGAGAATTGTCGGTTAAAGTGTCAGAATTCCCACGATTTTAGACATCCCAGACCCAGAGCCCTTGACGAGCAAGGGGATATACTACTAATGACTCAGCCTGACACAGTGAGTGATGCCAACATGGCATCACTTGCAATTCAACAAGGATGGAGATGGCTCTCACTCCTTCTTCTATAGTTTTGGATATCATCTGAGATTTGGCAAGATGGAACAGCGCAGTTGCCAGGTTACGGTATGTTACAAGCTGTCATTACCGGAGGAGTTTAGTTTGGACAGGAGGAAGTCATGTGCGGAGACTGAGCTGAGGGGGGTTGTGCGTTATTCAGCCTCATTCCTGTGAGTGTCCTGGGAGTTGGATCGCAGCCGGCGTTGATTGTGGGAACGTGATGCCATGTTCAAGGGTGGGTTGCATCCTTTGTTGGTGGCGGCTGTCGTTGGGGCCACCATTCTTGCTGTGTTCCGCTGGGCACTGGGCTAGAGTGGCATTGCTGTCTACTGGGTTTGTAAGGTTTGAATAGATAGGTAGGTCATGATACAGTAGGTTTTGGGGTGGACTAAGACTGGGAATTTGTGATGTTGTTGTGGTACCTTAACCACTACACCACCAAGTCTAGCTGCCAACTTTTGCATTTCATAGTATATAATTGGATAGCTGACATTTAGAGTCTACAACTTTCGTGTGTCTCCAAATTGCGAGCGTGCGGGGTTTCACTGAAATGCATTTATTTATCTACAAGCATCAGTATTGGGCCATAATTGTTTTTGGAATTTGTTGATCTCATATGAAATGTTGCGTTCCAAACCTTCTGAAGCTTACCTTTTTTGGGGGCTTGCTTTTCCCATGGGGTTTCTGAATAGAATTGTCAACATGCAAACACTCAGTTATTCCAGACATATTTAAATATGTATACATGTGAATCACGGAAGGAGTCATTGTCGTTAGGAAGAGTAAAACCCTGCCTGGCCTCACATAACCTACATGGCAGAAGACCACATTTCGATTTCTTCATGAGGTATCCCCTTGGTATCAGAGGCCTCGAAAAATGAACCATGTATTCCCACTCCGAGGTCCCCGAGAGTGAAAAAGGTTATAGTGCCTGTGGCATCGTTACTATGCAGGCGATCACTATTTCTCGAGGATCCGGACGGCTTCCGTAGGCTGTTAACTTTCAATCTCCTCGGAGTGCCAGCAAGGGTTGTACCGGACGTCTTTGCTTGTCGTAGATTAAGTTGCAGACGAGAGATCATAGTAGCCGTCAGAAGCTGACTAAAACTTTCAGTAGATTTCGGGTTCAGTCTTCATTCTGAGGATAAACTGATCAATCAAAGACGACAAACCTTGCTCCAACGGCTTTGAGATCTTCTGGTGCTAGCTATATCGCGCGAATTTAGGGTGAGTTAGTAAGTGAGTTCTCAAATGGGGGAGACACTCACAAAATAGATAAGAGAATTCATCAAGTTGGCACTGAAGATCACAAAGAAGTACAAAATACCGTCACGTAGAATGATATCCATGGTGCTAGAATACAGACATGAGTCTAAAATGGTCGACAGTAGTCTCAAGCACAACTCACGTCATACGTCCCAGTTTTCTCCTGTATCGTACAGTCCTCCATATGGTAAGGACAAAAATACAGGCGTCCGTGACAAGCGGAGCCACCCAAATGGCAGCTATATCAGGCCATTCAAATATTCAACCTTGTCGGATGATCACAAGAATGCCAAAAAAAAGCCTACCAAACCAATTATTGCTTCCAGTGGCTACGCATCCTGTCGATATATAACTCAACACAGCAACGTTCCAGCCTGACAAAGGTTCGTACCAGGAAAGGTCGAAGGTTGAGGTCCTTGAGGAATGGCGGCATGAAATATAACCGTACCATCAGGATAGACCAGCACATTCCGAGCCGTGAGAATACGCACGGATAGCCTGAGTGAACTGTACACCCCACGCCTCGGCGATGATCTGCCCCGACAAAATGGAAAGCAAAAAGACCAGAACATATCTGTTCGCAAGATAAAGACCGTATATGCGGAGTATCATGATGACTGTTGACAGGCGTTAGCTTCAATGGCTAACCCCGGATGATACTGACGTTCAGCCACTATCAATGGGGATATATGTTCAGCTTATTGAAAATCCAAGGCAATAATACGAACCAGCAACAAGACACAATGTGGCTGCACTTGGGAACTTTATAATACCGTTACACCTAAATAACCAGGTACCAGAGTGAGATTAGACTTCACAATCCCGAAGCGTCAAACTGACGTCTACGATAAAAGTCAGAATTCATCGCACGCTAGAAAGAACGGAACAAAATTACTGCGTTGGACCACGTTGTTTCATAAAGTCCTACAACAGGCGGAACAAGGATTTATACATTGCCGCGTCATAGTGCGGTACTGCTCACCAACTTGAAGGATTATAAATTGGCAATGGGTGACGTAACGATTGATATAGAACAGCAGGCTCGCAAATGTGAACGGCTGCGACCATATCTTGTCCACCTAATGAAAGTGAGTGATCGCTCCCACGAAAATGGTGAATGTACTTCGTCAGACAACGTCAGCACTACAATTACGCGTCAATTTATATAGCTAGAGTATCTGAACGAGCACGCACGGTGATCATAAGAGTACAAGGCATAGATAGAGGTCTGGAACCTATAATTTCCCACCCTAAAGATTGAATGTCAATTCGCAGAGCAAGAAACCGGTCCTAGTACATACAAGTGGGCATAAGAAGTAGCCAGAGACTCCATACTGGGGTGGATGGTGGCACGTCTCTCTTGCGAGGGCCCTTTCTATAGTATCTGGCTTCCGAATAGGTCAATCTCAACTCAGCAGTGTTAAATAATTTGTAGTTCTCACCCTCCATCGAGCCATAATACATCCAGGGATGCCTGGAGATTGAGTCCTAAGAGGAGGTCCGATCTCATTAGCTTGATATGCTCATTCATCTGAGATCCTTCAGGTTGGCGTGAGAACCCCTTGCCTATCAGCCACAAGTGTACAGCTCACCCAGGACGACGATGACTACCTGGCATTTATTTCCATCACTTGATATCCAGCCTGAGCGCCAACGACATGAGCAAAGTCCGGAGTTTATAACTTTGGGTTAGTCACACGGGTTATAACGTGTGACTAACCCCGGTGGCCTTTGGAACTCAGAATCGGCGACAGAGGGATGACGCGAGACCTAGAGAGGCTGGAGGAAACAAGGCAGAAGGAATTGGAGGGTATTGCGCAACGGCAGCGTGACGCCGATGCTGCAGCTGCTGCGCAAGCAGTCGAAGCGTGCAAGTCCCCAGGCCCGTCCCCATGCCGACTCCCGTTCTAGTTCCCCCGCCGTCCTCGTCTCCCTCCGGCTCTACGGTTTCAACAGCAGCCGCTACCCTGACACCGCGGCAGCAGGATGGGTTGCCAAGTAGGATGTGTGATACACGCAACTGATATAACAGCGAAGGGTACTCTTGCGATAATTTAATGAGGTGAGCTAAGGACGACATGTCTACTACTTAGGTGGTCATCTAAGTTATCTTGCCGGCTCGGCGACAGCGCCCATAGCGGTCCAGGCCCAAAGGTCCAAGAGACCTTCTCCCAGTAGCTCAGACGCTCTCTTGGAACTGGTGTTTCAAACAGCTTACATAATGCCGACAACCCCGGCGCAAGGTATTTTTAGGTATCAATTTTTGAGATGTGATATGTACCTTCACAAACATCTCTGGCCATCGCTGAGTCTTTCTCATAATTTCATGCAATTTTCTCTAGACCCCAACTGGGTAGAAGCCATAGACCGTGTCAAAGGAGCGGTTAACCTGTGAGCTCGAAGTTAGACTAGGTATGTGTGTGAATGGCCCACTAGAGTTTGTGGAATGAGGTCCCCAAGTGGGAGCACTTGTGGGAGTTCTTTGTTACGACCGTTCATTTCCGACTTCCGACCCTCAGTTCCGCCATACATTCCGCCTCTCCAATAGTTCCGCCACA
>WHVA01000472.1:0-88762 GCA_015179125.1 Gautieria morchelliformis | reverse complement strand
CCAAGGGCGGATGCGGATGGATGGGGTGTCAGATTTGGTTTTTGTGTGACTTTATCCGGTGGGTCTGTACGAAGTGAGGGGAGTGGGGGCTTTTCATTCTCTACTTCAAGACAGGCAAACCGGTTATGTACAGGCAGCAGGGGCACACATCTCACCCGCTGCGTGTCACAAAATCTGACGCATCTTCCGCTTCCGGTAGACCATGTTCCACATTTTCGGAAAGCTCTTCCGCAGTGGGCACTCCGTTTATGTCTGCAAGCGCGAGGAACTCTGGAAGGATCTCGAGTTTCTCCTCTGTGGTCATAAGCCGGATATCAAAGGCTTGGGGGCACTCGCGAGCGTAGTGGCCTGGTTGTCGGCAGCGGAAGCAGGTGATAGTTCCGTGGCCTTTTCCGCGCATGCGGTCAACATCCATCGGGGCAGGGCCACTCTTCGAGGGAGGAGGGCTATGGTTCCTAATAGGAGCAGGCAGAGCAAGCATCGGAAATAATTTCCGTGTGGGAATGAATGCGCTTCCGGGTTTTGGCACAGGTTGAGTAGGACGAGCGGAACTGCGTGTCGTGTTCCGACTCGTCTCCACGAAGGCCTCATTTGCCTCCCTGTTCCGAGAAACCTTCTGCGCAGCTTGGTACCACCCTTCCGGGTCATCAAAATCCGGAGCTCCATCCCCAAGCAGCGCAACTTGGTTCTGGAGCGTCGGATCAAGTCCTCGTCGGAATTTGATGACGATCGTCTTGTCGTCGTCATATTCCGCAAGGTCGATGAGCTCCTGGAAGCGATCGATGTAGTCATCGACCGGATCTTTGGCCTGGTACCAGCTCGTCCCCTCGAGCTTTGTAAGGGCTGTGAGCTGCTCGTTTTTCGGGCAGAACTGGTCGGAAAATGTTTTCTCGAAGGCGTCCCAGTCCCGGAAGTAGTTCCCCTTGCCCTTTGCTTCATGTCGGATCACCTTGTTTGCAAAACGGGCTGCGCGGTCCGATTTGAAAAAGGACAACGTCCAGTGAATCCGAGCCTGGTCGTTCGGAAAGAGGTCTCCGACAATTGCGAAGTAGATGCTGCATGTGTTGAAGAATGCGCGTCCCTTCTCCCGATCTCCGTCAAAGTCCGCCGGAGTTGCGGGTTTGACCTTTGCTAACTTCGCGGACATCCTCTTTTCCGCTAGTTCCGCTTTTCCGAAATCCGGATCATCCAGCATTTCATTTCCACCACCTTGTGGAACATCTAACTTAGCCAAAATCGCTTGTAAGGCTGTTTCAATCGCGTCGGTCTTCATCCGGTTCCGTGTCAATTCCTCCTCCATATTCCGAAGACGATCGTCCGGATCCATGTTGGAAGGAGAAATATGGGACGGGATTTCCGGGGTTGGGAGCTCGACGTAAGAAGAGGGGCTGTCGTACGCTGTATGTGCGGAAGAGGTTGCGATCTCCGAGTCGCTGTCTCCGATTCCGAACGCACCTATGGCGAATGCAACGCGCAGTACGACCGCCGGTCCTCTAGGGGAGAGACTTTTCTGCTGTAAGGGCAACCCTGGCTAGTCGTGGAGATCACACTACCACACAACTGACAAGGGGAAATCCAAAGTATGTATAAATGAACAGAGCATACAAGAGAGGGGGTTCTCACCTGACAAGGGGAAATCCAAAGAGAAAAGTCTAAGGACCCCCAATGTCAGCGAGCCCGTATTATACTACGCTGCGCAGCCAGGGACAACGCTTGGCACCCGCCATCAACCCTGCATCCCCCTGACCCTTGATCGACCCTTGATGCCACCTATTATGCGAGTCGCTTGATTTCCGACACTGTTCCGGGGCGGAAGTCGGAAATTGGAGTGGAACTGGCAAGGCGAACGGAACTGGTGGAAGTTCTCCCAGAAGCGGAATCGTTCCCGAAAGCGGATGCGGAGATGGAATCGGAACCGGAAGCGGAGTCGGAAATGGAGTCGGAACTGGGTGTGGTGTCGGAACTGGAAATGGAAAACAGGGTGTCCCCTGACAGGTGGCCTAGTGGAGGAGAGGTTGAGGTAGAGGGCAAAGCCGAGCGAACATCGAGGAGGAGTAGCGAAAGGGAAAATGGGGATACCAAGGTGTAGGAAATACACTGGTCATGGAAATCCAACTATCAGAACACCATCAGAGGAGGGTCGAACAGCGGAGGTAGTAGACCCAGTGATGACTTGTCAAGTCAGTCCAAAACCGTTGGTCGTGCGTTTTAACGGCATGGCGGTGGTAGTGGGCGCGAATCAGCGAATATCGGTTGCCGAACATGACAATAGCGATCGGAACGAACACGGAAATGGGGTGAGAAATGTCAGGACAGAGCACCTGAGTTATGAGGAATAAACACGTCATGAAACAGTGGCCAGAGCCGTCATTGACTTTATTTATTATGCATCTTTTGCCTCCCATTCTACTGAAACATTACGACGATTGCAGGATGCACTCGACACCTTTCATCAGAACAAGCAAGTCTTCATTGACCATCACATTCGCACTCACTTCCGAATACCCAAAATCCACATGATGGAGCATTATGTGGCTCTCATCCGTTCCAAAGGCTCTGCTGACGGCTTCAATACCGAACTATCAGAGCGCCTGCATATAGACTGTGCCAAGGAGGGCTACCGTGCTAGCAACAAAAAGAATTACACACAGCAGATGATCAAGTATCTCACCCGCCATGAAGCCATTGATGCTTTCAAGAGCTTCCTTGCCTGGACAACAGATCATCGTACTGACACATCTACATACTCAGACTCAGACTCGCAAATGTCCGATGATATTAGTGACAATGAATCTGACAGGGCTGCCGACATTGCAATTCCCCTGTTATCATCACATTCCACCAAGTGGCAACTTGCCAAGGAGCCTCCATATCCTCACGTGTCCCTGCAATTTCTCAAGGATAAGCACGGTGCTGTGGATATCGTCCCGGCTCTCACAACGTACCTGGCAACCAAAGTGCCTGGTAGCCGAGTGACCCCATCCAACTACGACCTCGTCGATGTCTATGCCAAGATATCGAGGTTCCTCCTCTCCCCTCAACGACTCACCGATGAGACACAAAAGGATAGCGTCCGCGCCACTCCTTTTCGGCACGAACGCAAGCAAGTCATCCCGCAGCACTTTGACACTGCCCTTGTGCATGACGACCTGGAAGCCGAAGACGTAGGTCTAAAAGGTGAGTCAACATGCGATCCGCAGTATGCTACAAAACTCACACACACTCAAGGCTATCGCGTCGCCCGTGTCCGAGTCATTTTCAGGCTCCCAGATTGGTTCCATTGTGATCATACATTGGCGTATATTGAATGGTTCAGACAAATTGGAGAGCCTAACGAACCGCTGCGCATGTCACCGGTATCATACGCGACACGAGAAGGACGTCACCATGCGGCCATAGTTCCCATTCATTTGATCCTGCGCAGTTGCCATTTGACACCGAAATTCGGTCGTCAGCGCAATGCAACCTGGACAGCGGAAAACGTACTGGATAAATGCTCGGACTTTTTTCTGAACTCTCATCTTAGTATATACATGTTCCAGATGTGCGACGGCGATTTTGTATTAGAGGACAATACCTGATTCGTTGTAACAAAAGAATGCGCAGTATGATAGTATACGAAAGGCAAAGTAGATGGGCACCAGGCGCTCATACGGCAGAGAAGGACAAACGCGAAGTCATATACGAGTCACTAGTAGTGGCCACGTGTGATCCAGCCGCGTAGACTACGTTGATCCGGCATAAGTACGTCGGCCTATGGAGGTTACGGAGGCATCTGCGATATACGTCGGCCTACGCAGGCTACATAGGCAGGCCCGAGTTACGTGGACAGCAGTAGCGCCCGTCGGCTGATGTATTTTTGGGCTCGGCTACCAGGTTTTCGGCGTTTTCCTGATGGGTGTGCGCCCACCAGAACCAGAGCGACCCGCACCTGCAGCTGCAGCAGGCCCAGAACACCGCCCACACATGCACAGGCTGCAGCGCGCCGCATTCCAGATCGACGAGTACTACATTAACGCGCAGAAGAATGTGTCCTGTGGCGGTGCTGCGCGTGCACGCTTCTTCCATTCAAAATACTGTATTGCCCACGTGCCCGGTGCTTGGACCGCGACGAAGTCGTTTGCTTGTAGACGTGTGTGGGTCCAGTCCCTCATCTCTCCTACTCAACACTCGACGTGCTTCGCAAGGAAGCTAGAGAGACCTTAAGACAATCTATGGGAGCCCAAACTTCAACTTGAAGCTCGAGCTGGTCCTTGGCGCCACTGGCCTTGGCTGCTCATGTTGAAAAACCGGTCATACTTGACCGATCACCGAGATCACCGAACCTTTGTCCACTTAGCGCGTTGTCCCTTGCCACAGCCCCTTTTGCATCTTCACCCCATTGTTCTACCCTATTGTTCTATTCCTCTTTTAGAGTACAAAAGGTCACTCTAGCTAGTATAAGTAGAGCCCTGATTGTACGACGACCTCTCAGCTTCTCCTGACGTCGTCTTAGCCTTAGAGTCTCTGTCTCAGACCTCTGCGCCTACAGCTCACGCTTTAACTCTTACTTTATGAAATAACGGTAAGGCTGACTTACGCGGGAACGCCCGCTGCCACCATTATAAGTATAGAATTACACTCAGGCCAGCACTAGCTGTTTTCCGCGGCGAGTCGGCATCGGTTCTAGAGTAGGGTTGATTCGATAGGTCGCTGCATTAAATGCATGGCGTCCTATCTAGTAATATTTCCCGCATTGTCTTCCCGACGCCTTGTTTTCTCAATAAGCCTTTGTCCACCTCCCGTCCACATCCCGTCCACCGTACCTTGTTTTGCGAACTGTATTGTAGGGACGCGTCATCGCACCCGAAGTGCCGCCAAGCCCGACTACCTAATTCCCAACACGAGACCATTCAAAGTATTGTGATGTCCACATTCCCGGTGCTTGGGCCGCGTCGAAGCCGTTTGCTGTGAAAAACTGAAAAGCGGCGCTTGTAGACGTGTGTGGGTCCAACCCCTCGTCGTGCTTCGCAAGCCAGCTAGAGAACTTAAGACGCTCTATGGGAGCCCAAACTTCAACTTGCTCAAGCTGCTCCTTGTCACCACCGGCTTTGGCGAACGCTTTACCGGTTACCTCTATATTAATTACAGTCTTACAGGACTCCAGCCACGACGATTCTCTTCGAGGTATGCTTCTGCAATTCGACATTCGGGCCTCTACTGATGGGGGGTAGGGGGAGCTTCGTGAAGCTTTGCGAGACCAGGTTGATGATGCCGACTTCGTACGGCCACCCGAGGCCAGGGAGCCATATCCATGTCAATTCTCACTGGGGCTCATTGTGCCGCTGTCACTGAGGTGTGGGGTGGAATGGGTGGGTAAGTGTACATGCGGGAAGGTGTTGGAATCCAGTAAGAAAAGTAATTGATAATAAAAGTCACGGATTTTTGATCAAGAATTTTCTCAGAAATGATAGTTGAATGGAATGGCGACATTCCTGACGCTCCAGTTTCTCAAATATGTGTTATTGTTGCCTCTTTCGGTAGGGTCTGTTCCTACATGCAAAACGTATTTTACAGGTATTTACATCTACATGCAACCCCTGGGGTGTTTCTTAGCTAGGTATCTGTAATGACCATCGCAGATAGGAAACCAGTTCTGAGACTTCTGAAACACAATCGACAGCCGAGAATATGCGACACAATTTGTAGTCGATTAAAAACTCCGGGGAGATTAGTCCAAACGCTACCTTGTCTTGAAAAGGTTGTCATCTTGAGCTTTGATCTGCATGGCCAGCAAGCGAGAATAAAACAGGCAGGTGAAAAAGTCCCCTCCTGCAAACCATAGCCCCCGGTCTACAAGATCTAAACATCTAGTTATGTATAACGAAGAAAGCTGGTACTTACGCCCTGTGGGTCTCCACACACCTGCTGTTTCGTATTCCGCATCCCACCCCCTAGTGTCCCAACTTTGTCGACCAGGTTGAAATTCAGCAGTCTCGACGAAATCTCGACCAGAGATTCTTGACAAAATCTAAGCTGAATTTAACCGAGGGAACGCAGACATGAACATGGAATACAATACCCTGTCGCGTAAACAACAAGGTTGGCCTGCACCACCGTGCCATCTTTAAACATGAGTCCAGATGGCGTGTATGCCGTTATAGGAACGCCTGCTTTCACTTCGATCTGGAACTCAACTTCAGTTTATATATGTTCCACTATATCGCAGGAACGGGCCTTATTCTCAATGATAAGAGAAGAGCAACCTTGGTCGATGTAGTATCCTCCTGGGAGATTGTTTCAAATACTTCAGTCTGGATTGCATTGATGTAGAAGCGCACCTCTTCGGATCATTAAACGCTCAAAGAAATTATCACCCTCATCTGGAAGAATAAACCCTGTCTGACGCAAATGATCCAGGAACTGTCTACGGGTGGGAAATGAATCGTAGCCTTCAGGATACACATCTGATGGAGACGTACTTGTCTAATGTCGCTTTGGACTTAATGAGTTCATGTTGCAAAGAACGGGTAATGCTTATTGGGAAAGAGGAAAAGGCGGTCTGCGACTGGCGTCGGTGGTTGGTTGTCGCCAGTGTATAAGTCTGTATTAAGGTTTAGAGCATTAAGCATATCTTCTGCAGTACCTTACAGACCTGGGAAGAGTGCAAGGAGCATTTTCCGAGACACAACAGCCGTCGACGAACGCTGCACGAGTGTAACGGATGCACCTTGGCGATGAAGCTCCTGTGCAATGTCATGCCCTAGAATTGGGAGTCACTAACGAATCATTTGAGATGGGTAAAACGTCTCACCTGAGCAGCCAGCCCCAATCACAATAGCCTTTTTTCCTGCCCATACTTTTCCATTTATGAATTCCGTAAAGTGCAGAGTTTTACCCTGGAACTGGTTTGCATTAGGGATATTGGGAATTTTGGGTACAGAGCCTGCTAGGTTGTCAACACCAGTGGCAAGGACGAGATGTTGGGGCTTAAAGGTGAGCACTTCGCCGTCACTCTGACGAACTCGTACAGTCCAAGCGCCGCTCTCGCTGTCGTAGCGAGTATCGAGCACCACCGTGGATGTCAATACATGGAGTCCTAGCACCCTTGGATAAGCTTCTAAGTGATCGGCGACGGCGTCACTGCTAGGAAACATCGGCCACTCTTGAGGAAACGGGACGAAGGGCATGTGGCCTATAAATGAAGTCCCGTGAAAAGGGGTTACTAGTCTGGCCTGGACTGAGGTCGTATTCGATACTCACTGAAATTTCTCGGAGTGTTCATGTAGAGTGACTCGTAACGGCTTCTCCAACTGTCTCCCACACGCCCTCGACGTTCAATTATGACCGTGCGAATGCCCAAGTCTTCTAAACGTGCAGCCACAGATATTCCGGCCTGCCCTGCTCCGATGATCCCGACCCTCGGACGTTCGGAAACTATTCTGGGCCTTTCCACATGCCGGAAAGGATTTTGCCCAATTTTGAGACCGTCTATGAACCTGGACCTGGAATTATGGAGCCCTTCCAAGCCAATGACGACGGAAAGTGCCTTCCATACTCCCAAGATTGTTGGCACGAGGGTAAAAACTCCAAAGCACCTCCCGACGCACGTCTGAAGTGCGAATGTGCCTTGTATGACAGTCAGTGAATCCACGAGTGTGCGGCCTTCGGCGTTCAGAAGTTCCAGGTTGCGTATTTGAAAAGACGGAGAGCGATCCATTAGAAATGACTGAATAGACGAACGAGGATGAAGAGTGCGAATGTCGGCGGACAACGCTACGAGGTCCCTCCAGAAGCCATTCGGAGTGAAAATATGCCCTAAGTCGTGGCAAGGCTGAACGAGTTGCTTCTTAAGGGCGTCAAACCATGTCTGTGCTGTCAGAAAACAATCGGTGGGGTGACTTGTAAGTGTTACTCCAGCCTCCCGTAAAATACATGTCAACTGTTTTCGCAAGGAAACCCTGCTAAGTTCATGAGTGTCTCCTTGTCGAAGGCATGCAAGGACTGTCACATACGATGTGTCCAAGGGCCCTATTTCAGGAACTTGAAGCGGGGACGAAAATATGCAGGGATTGAAATAAATAGTCGGATAGTAGCCCGCGGCGCCGGTTGTGGATAGTGAGATACTATGACATGCAGTAAAGATGCATTCCGAATGCTATCCCACGAATGCAGTGACTTACTAGGCAAAGGTGCCTATAGTGAGGCTAAGTTCTCTGTCGTCCCTGAGAATATTTCAGCATCACACTACATCAAATAGAGAGCGACACTCGTACCATGTATTGGATACGGTGGTCACAAAAGACTCCTTGCAGCCCAAGAAATGGTCAGGATTGCCCAACCATTCCGCGGTGGCACCCGCAATTAACAAATCGTCGTTTGTCATCAAACGAACTGGGAGATACACCTTGACACCGGGCAACGTTCTAGTGGCGCTAAATTCGTAGTAGACTAAAACGCCGGATGTATGGGAGCAGCGAATAAAAGTAGAGGGTTGACCAGTCAATCTGCCCCAAAGATCGAGCAAAGCTGCGATATATTCCAACGATAGTGGGATTTTTCCACTCAAGGAGAGTTGGTCCACGAGCTGGTCAAAGTCGGTGAACTGATAGCGGATATAGACCTTAATTCTGGGCATGTCAGAACTGTCACAGTCGATTCCAATAATAAGCAACTTGGGAGTGTAAGTTGACTACCATTCTGCTGGTTTGGTCTGAAAGTAGGTGAACAAGGCCGATGTCGCTGTGTCCGCTGTGTATGGCGATGCACTGTTGACCAGGGTGAGCGTTTCGAGGAGACCTAAGGCGCTGTGCAAGACACAGTAGGCTTTCGCTTGGGCATGACTCGGTAAAAGATCAAATCCGAGGAAGATATTCGAGACAATGGTCGCTCCCTGAACATTGGAACAGCCAATGTTTTTCGATATCTCTGTAAAGCGAGACGGCTCTAGGAGAAGGTAATTCGAAAGGGTAGAGGCTGGAGCTTGAAGTGCCCGGTGAAGACTGTCCATGGCTTGGAGGCCGTATGCAACGATATTGGAAGGTGCTGTGTGCTCGTCTGGGGGAAGTGGCTCGATAGAGAATCTCACCATGGGGTTCCTATTACCTGGCTTCCACGATACACTGAATTCGATGGGCGTATTATCATCGCACATGTATGAGTTAAACACCGGAACATCTTTGCCATTAATCGATCTCGGCTTTGGACCCAGAAAGGGTACCACCCACTCCGAGGAGAAGTCGAGATGCCTCGAGTGCTGGGCGGGTGAATAGTTCCCAGCCGACAACATCTTGCTTAAACGATTAAGAAGTATGCCACGCCAGAAGACAGCAATTTCAGAATCACTGGTGCTTCGACTATGAGAGCTATGGAACGACAGCAGTGTCAAAAGACGTGGAATAAAACGCAGCTGCTACGCACGTTTCTGCAGAGTGTATCATGATCTGGCAACGTGGAAGAACAGGGACACAGTTCTATGGATGTTTACCATGGCCTTCGCCTAGGGTTTTTAAATGCCACTGTGCGCCGGCCAAGGTAAATAAGATTTGGTTGCGGAGAGTGCACTCCAACCCCTGGCGCGGCATGGAAGTGAATGATGAGAAAATCGCATCAAGGAACTAAATGTCAGATTCAGACACTTACCCCATGGATAAGAATTGCGATGCTGTTTATTTGTTAGATTCAGCGCTCGACGATGAGAGTCACCGCAGCTGGCGGCGGATGCCCAACAGCGTCTGATATCAGAGCGGTGTGGGCCTGTATTTACAGTAAGCATATTATCTCTCTGCTCTGAGCTGAAAGTTTGCAGAGCAAATACATAGTCAGCGAAGACTCAGAAGCTGACCAGTCCAGACAATCGGCTGCCCCAGTTATTCGGTGGAAATACAAAACCGCGCCATCATTCCAGTGAGCGTCGCCTCGTCACCTCGTCGGTGGTCCTCCCTTGCTGGCCTGGCGCTATTTGATATAGAGATATACCAATAATAACTCTTGAAGTAAGTAATAGATTCCTTAGACACTTGAACCTAGTAGCTCAAGTCCGCTCATTCCTCCAGTCGAGAGGAGTAACCTGAGTGCCTCGAGTCCGATTTTTCATGGCGTTCTTCAAATTGGCTATTTATTGTTGAAAGGCAATTTCGTTTCTTTGTATACCTTATCTCTTTGGACATCGCTTATTTTCTTGACCCGTCTGTGCTCCACTTGTACAGGGTAACCGGTGGAGGCAGCTGATGAAGTGTGTTTGTCGGAAAATTCCGAATTATCGATTACCTGATCAGGCCTGCTTAGGTTCGGCACAAGCCCCATCTCCGACTCAAAGTTCACGCTCCGGGAGCACCTTCCGGAGAAGGGGCTTGTACCAAGATGCCGCGCTAGGGGGGCCGTCTCCCGCCGCCTCTACCACCAGCCACACACTCTCTACGGCTTCACTCATTATAACAATCTACTAGACCATATGTCTTTTGAGCTCCCTAGCTAGTTAGAAATGCTTAATCACTGAGTAACTGTCTTATATACCATTGGGAATAGTGGCGGTGGGCACAATTGTGCTATCTCACTTGTCAACGCGTTACAGATGGCTGTTCGCTGATTTTTAAGGACATCTATAGTTGGGAATGTAGGCCAGATGTCCTAAATATTTTTAGCAGGAAATGGGACAGCTCGATCGTTATGATAGTAGTGGTACGAATAAATTGAGTCATTGACAGGCACGGTTTCAAACCTTCGGGCAAGAAGGAGAGAAGAGAAACAATAATAGCTCAGAATATGAGACTCCCAGATGACTGATGAGAGAGAATATGATCCCAAGCCTGTCCTCTAGAACATCTTTGCATGATAACAGCAGGATATCTCCCCAAAGTCGATGTCCATTTAAAACACGAGCGTGCTTAAAGTCACGTGACGTAACGAACTGTCAACACCGTCGTCTGGAAAAGTGCCCGGTGCTGCGCCCACCGGTCACCGAGCAGCAAAGTAATTTATGGGATCACTTTAAAACATACTACAGGTCATTGTGATAATTTTTTTAAAATTATTCTTGAGTGACTGGTTCAACTACATGCCTCACAAGCCATTTGTCACTTGTCCCAGAAGGCACATACATCACGACATAATTAAAATGATTCTTAGCTACTCACACAGGACAAGTTGTCAGAATACATCTCTGTTACGATAATCTAAAGAAACCTTGATGCGAGAGGTGTTGTGGCTGACGCAGCACCGTGAGGAGACGGTCCCCCTAGCGCGGCATCTTGGTACAAGCCTCTCCTCTGGAGATGAAGTCAGAGCTTCAAGGCTTGCGCCGAACCTACCGCGCTAGGGGGGCCGTCTCCCGCCGCCTCTACCACCAGCCACATACTCTCTACAGCTTCACTCATTATAACAATCTACTAGACCATATGTCTCTTGAGCTCCCTACTAGTTAGAATTGCTTGATCACTGAACAGCTGTCTTGTATCCCATTGGGAATAGTGGGGGCGGGCACAATTGTGCTATCTCACTTGTCAACGCGTTACAGACAGCCGCTCGTTGATTTTTAAGGACTTCTATAGTTGGGAATGTAGGCCAGATGTCCTAAATATTTTTAGCAGGAAATGGGACAGCTCGATCGCTATGATAGTAGTGGTACGAATAAATTGACAGGCATGGTTTCAAACCTTCAGGCAAGGAGAAGAGAAGAGAAACAATAATAGCTGATGAGAGAGAATATGATCCCAAGCCTGTCCTCTAGAGCATCTTTGCATGATAACAGCAGGATATTGTCATGACCGGTTTATTTCTCCTACCGCGTTACTTTCATGTTCCCCCTCGTCACTCCCTAGCATCTTCGTCAGAGTTCGCCGCACCTACCGACCACTCCTTCTCTACATCCACTCTACTCGTCGTTCGCCCATCCTCCGAACCGCTATTCGCTGCTCGCGTATTTCGCCAGCAGGCACGCCATCAAATATGATTGATACCAGTCACCCGGCATGATGGTTCATCATTAGCCCCATCATCTTCTTAATCCAACCCCATTGGGTGTTCGTATGGCCAAGGTGTGTTCGCAGGGCGTTCCTTCTATAGGTCGTGCGGGATCAACCCAGTAAGCGAAGAGTCCGTGCAGGGTAGCATGTATGCGGGTCCCAAGACATGGTTTTGTCCATAAATGCTTTCGCCCCCTCTACTCTCCGTCATTTCATGTTCGCATTCTTCCCTCACTCTATTGTATGTTTATTCCATCTCCTTAGTATCATGACTGCACACCCCGATCCGGTCCTAACTCACGACGGCCTCTTTCCTATTCGCTAATACCTTGCGAGCATTCGATATAAGTAGTTTACATTCGCATGTATGTTCCCCAGTTCAATTATCATACGTCATCCATCTTGTACAAACTTGACCTCGCTGTGATCATCGTCTTGAGCCTCTCCTTGAGACTTCTATCTTCGACCAGCCAAGGACTTAAGCATCACTGGTGAGTTCTCATACTTCATCTTCGTTACCTTAGCCTTCGAACTACTTTCTGTGCTGTTGGCAAAGGGCTCCTAAGGAGCACCTTCGCCAGCGAAGGGACTGTCGAAACTTAGACAGCCCTTCCGCAATATCTTGCACGTTGCATCGTCAAGTGCTGCGAGCTGTTTCGCTACGACTGTAGACAGGGCGAGCCCCGTTCGGGCAACCCCTTTGTTTCATGAATATTCATCGGTTCACTTATTCGCCGAACGGCATACCTCTTCGCACAAGTTATTCGGGCATTCGTTGTGTTCACTAATACACGATATTAACGCCTAAAAACCAATCTTGACAGATATCTCCCCAGCATATGTCGATGTCCATTTAAAACGCGAGCGTGCTTAAAGTCACGTGATGTAATGAACTGTCATCACTGTCGTCTGGAAAAGTGCCTGGTGCTGCGCCCACCGGTCACCGAGCAGCAAAGTAACTTATGGAATCACTTTAAAACATACTACAGGTCATTGTTATAATTTTTTTTAAATTATTCTTGAGTGAATGGTTCAACTATGTGCCTCACAAGCCATTTGTCACTTGTCCCAGAAGGCACATACATCACGACATAATTAAATTGATTCTTAGCTACTCACACAGGAAAAGTTGTGAGAATACATCTCTGTTACAATAATCTAAAGAAACCTTTGTTGGATACGCAAACGCGTGATAACCAAAAGTGGTGTCATCACGTGATCAGTTTCCTTATATGGAGTTGTATGCGTCTTGTGTGAAGGCAAGACATTTCTTTGTTCGCCTCTTTATTCGATCTATAACCATTAGACTATAAGTAGTAGTGCTCCCGCTCTTTCTTTTTCCTCAGTCGTTTGACTTACGCGCTCAAACACTGAGGTAAGATATTAGTTAGTCTCATGTATCATTCTCATGGCTCACCTGTACACCGTAGAACGTTGTATCAGGTGAATATAAACAGTCGTTTGACTTACGCGCTCAAACACTGAGAACGTTGTATCAGCATTAGTTATCTCTACAGGTTATTGGGCCCCCGCACACCAAACTTGAACCTGCTCCTCACTCCTTTCAACTATGTCTACCACCACTGCTCTTACCACTACAGATCTCCTCCCATCCTCTGTCCCAAAACTTATGTCCAACGGCCTCAACTGGACTGCATTCTCCATGCGTTTCCAAGACACTGTCGAGGCCAAGGCCTGTGGGGACACTTCGATGGCACGGCCACGCAGCTGGTTGTTAGTACACCACCCACAGCCGATGAAGAGGAGGCCCTTGCTAATGGGTCAAGGAGGATCGAACAGCAAAATCTTTGCTTACTCACCGCATTCCTGATTCCACTCTCATTCACATCCATGGCAAACCGTCCCTCCAAGATTGATGGGAACTCATCGTAAAAGAGTTCTCTTCGAAAGGCGCATTCGCACAAGCAGACCTGCGCTCCCATTTCATGGAGTCCAGGTGCCATGATAAATCGAATGTTCGTTAATTTCTTGACGGCCTACGTGTCAAAAAGGAGGAGTTATCCACGTTCGGTGTAGACATCGACGAAAAGGACTACCGTTCTACAATCATAAAATCCCTTCCACCTCACCTTTCAGCCTTTGCGTCAAATTTGCTAGCAGGTGCTAGGCTGTACAGCTCTACCAAGACCATCGATCCTGATGAGCTCATCGTGTTGGTCTCCGAAGAATACGAATGCCATGTAGCTCACAAGTCACGACGTCCCGGGCATACTAGCGGAAAGGCTGATGAGAAGGACGAGGCCATGTCCGTGTCAGCTAACGGAAAGGGTAAACGATTTGAACGCAAACCTAAAGGAGCATGCTGGAACTGCGGCGATAAGGGAAAATACAACAATAAATGTCCTAAACCTGCACGAGTTGCTGGAGACAAGAAAAACGACTCACAACACAAGAGTGGCTTTGCAAACGCCGCTGTCGAATCTGACTCAGAATACGAGGGTGCCTTTTTCGCTGAATTCGACTCAGAGAATGAGCTCCCTGCACTACTGTCAAATTATGGGTCAGATTCGGATGACGGAGAATTCACCGTTGATTGGTTTTCTGAAGTAGGCGATGATGCTGGAAGTGACGTCGATGTCGAGGTGCAGGATAATGTTGATGAAAGCGAACTAGACCCGTTTATCAACATCTGCGATGATGCAGCAGTCACAGAGCCAGACAATGCCCAAGCTGTTCAAGTTAATGACAGCGTGGAACCAGGGAACCAGACCTGTGTCGAAGTCTATGACTCAGGTTGTACACGGCACATCACACCCTACCGCGATGCAGTCCAAAACTTCGTCAATATTTCTCCCCAAGTCACTCCAAGCTGCAAATACACAGAGTTTTAAAGCAGTTGGAATGGGTGAAATGATTGTTGACATACCAAATGGTGTTGATGTCTCCCAGCTCAAGCTCACCGAAGTCTTGTACTCACCTGATGTGGGTTACACGCTCGCGTCGGTAGGATGACTCGACGATGCTGGTTTTGCAGTGACATTTGCCGATGGCAAATGTATTATACGTGAGCAAAACAGGAAGCAGGTTGGTGCAGTCCTGAAAACAGGACATGGTCTGTACCATGTCTCACATGAGTCAGACACTGCCAACGCTGCTGCAGAAGTACTCACCTTGGACCAGTTCCATCGTCATATGGGCCATATATCACCGGAAACAGCTAAACGACTTGTTGCAAAAGGTTTTGTGACCGGAGTCAAGCTTGAGGTGTCGCCATCAGGGGACCACTTTTTTTGCGAATCCTGTGTATATGCGAAGGCTACTCCCAAGCCTGTCCCAAAGACCAGACAAGGCAGCCGTGCCTCCAATTTTGGAGACAAAGTACACAGTGATTTATGGGGCCTGCCCCAGTTACAACAAAAGCTGGAAAGCGCTATTATGTCACGTTCACCGATGATATGTCTTGGCTAACTCACCTATACCTGTTGCGCATGAAGGATGAAGCCCTCACCGCATACAAGGAATACGATACCTGGTGTAGCACATAGCTGAACGCTCACATCAAAACCCTTCACTCCGATCGAGGTGGTGAATACTTAGGGAAAGCTTTTGAGCTTTACCTCAAGTCAAAGGGCACTGTGCAAAAACTTACCGTGCATGATACCCCTCAGCACAATAGAGTTGCTGAACGCCGCAACCGCATGATCATGGAACGAATCCGTGCCTTGTTGCACGCAAGCGGCCTCCCAAAGTTCCTGTGGGGTGAAGCAGCATGACACGTAGTTTGGCTGATGAACCGTACATCCACCAAGGCCGTCGAAGGAAAAACCCCTTACAAGGTGGTTTTTGGCAATAAACCTGACTTGAGGCAAGTACGCGAATGGGGTGAAAGGGTATGGGTACGTACCGAAACAGGTGATAAGCTCGGAGGACATGTACTTGAGGGGCACTGGTTGGGCATTGATGAACGGAGCAAAGGCTCCCGAATCTACTGGCCTGACAAGAAAACAGTCACTGTCGAGCGGAACATTTACCTTGATAACACCATCACGTCAGCTGCTCATCTCAAGGGGGAGGAATGGCAACTTACCGAAACGACATCTGCCATTCCTAAAATAGTCACCCCACCTGCTAAGCCACAAGCTGCACCACTCGACTCTGGCCCGTCACTGCCCATTGACAACCCTTCTGACATGGAGGACGATGCACCTGCAAAACAAATATGCAAACCTAGTCAGTGTATCCATGACATTCTGGAAGGGCACAGTACCTCTTCGAACTGCCCATCAGACCCCGCTGTACCTAAAGGGATACAGCTGCAGTCTCCTGCGGAAGTACTTGAGGGGGAGGGAATAGCGGACTGGATGATGTTAACAGAAGAACTTGATGAATACGCACTCGTGGCAGAAACCAGCGAAGTCGAAGCAATTGAACCACGATCTTTAGCAGAGGCTAGACGCCGCCCAGACTGGCACCTATGGGAACAAGCGATCCAAGAAGAGTTAGGTGTACTGCGCGATGCTGGAACCTGGGAGCTTACCAATGCCCCACAAGGAGCCAATATTGTCGGCTCCAAATGGGTATTTCATGCGAAGAAAGATGCCACTGGGAACATAGTTCGGTATAAAGCTTGACTTGTCGCACAGGGTTTTTCCAGGTACCTGGTGTCGATTATTTCGATACCTTTGCCCCTGTCGCTAAGTTGGCCATTCGGACAGTACTCGCATTAGCTGCTGCAAAAGATATGGAGCTGCATCAGATCGACATCAAAGGTGCATACTTAAATGGGGAACTCACTGATAAAGAGATGATATACATGTCTCAACCCCCTGGATACCATGCACCGAACTCCTCTGGGAAGGTTTGTGTCTGTGTAGGAACCATCTTTCTAGTCTAAAAATCTCGAAAAAAGCATTAAAAAGTCTGTAAAAAACCTTTTTCCCATCTTAACATCAGCCAATACATGCAGCTTTGATGGGGAACTGTATTTAGAATATTTCTTGAATTTTCTTGCATTTTTTCGCCAATTATTCTGACCTCCTTGGCTCAAAACTGCTTTACTGTGCTTGACAAAGGCTATGAACCCATGAGAGTCCATAACTTTGTCATTGGCGCTCAATTTCAAACTCCGACCGGAGCGATCCTCGAACGCGCTAATTCAGAGCCGCACGTCCTCAAACACCCACAACTCCGACACTTTGGCTCTTTCAATCTCAGCTGGTGAGATTGGGAATATCCGGTGCAGCTTACACAAGCCTGTACACTTAAATATAGTTCAAACCCAGCAGACACATGACTTGCTTTATAGCAACCATGGCTGTGTAAGGCTGTGTGCAAGACTGCCCAATGATATGCAGAGCCCAAACTAGGGTGTATATTCAATCAATCCTATTGGACAATGAGCCTCCAAGCTCAATGCTACAACCCCTGAAATAGGACCCTTGATGTCATAGGGCTGTGCAGGGCTATGCAGGGCTATGTAAGGCTATGCTGAGCAGTGCAAATCAGGGAAGGTAATTGGCTAGCTATTCTTAATTTCCTTGCACAAACACACCACTATAGTTACAAGGGTGTGTTTTAGCTGCGCAAATATTTACTTATGACATCACTCGCCTAATAGATAGAAGCTCCCCATTTTACATAATCCTGTGTAATTTACAATATAAAAGGAGGCCATTCTGACCCCCTAGGAATCATCCAATCTAGCAATCTACTGCTTCTATCCTACATGTGACTGTTTTGGAACCCTTCAAGACTTTGGTGTCAGAGCTAACACTTTGGTCTATCAGAACGTGTCGTATACGAAACTCAAAGAATATTAAACAATGCTACAGCACAACTCCGGAAATAATTTAATATTTGTATCTTGGTTGCAATCCGCGTAAAAACTAGTCCAAGTTAATATGGATGGAAGGCAATACGTTTCTTAGCAGCACTGAACAATAAACTAAAAGTCTGTAGGTGCGAGGACGACTATCAGGGTCCAAGTATTCCAAAAAGATAGGAATGGCTTCACAGGAGAGTTTGTAAGTGGACTGACCCGATTAACGTCAATGCACTGCAATAAACGAGCGACTAGGGTTTAAGAAGTGACTTGTGAAAGTCACTGAACAGGAAAGTCACTGATCAGTTCATCTCGGGTATTGGAGAGCTAATTGACAAGGAAATTGATTGTCAGACTCACTCTGCAGAATTTCACCTGGAGTGTTAGTCTGGGTGGCTAAGTAGAAACACAACTACTTAACTGAGAATTAATACACTAAGTAAGTGTAATAACCCTAGCTGGGGCTAGCAGCTTAGTAAGCTGTGCAAGCTTGGCAAGTCACACGAGGTACGTGGATAGTAGATGATGATGTATTGGCTGATGAAAGGTGGGCAGTAAGGCCTCCTTTTATATTGTATCAACTATCTATTAATAGACTAGAATGAGTCACGAAGAAATAGGGTAGTGAGTCATTGAGAAAAAGGGTAGTGAGTCAGAGCATGTGTTGGCCAATCACAGTCCACGAATAGGGTGTGAGTCATGCACTGAGTCACACAGAAATGGGGTAGTGAGTCAGAGAGAAAAAGGGTAGTGAGTCAGAGCATGTGTTGGCCAATCGCGGTTCAGGATTAGGGAGTGAGTCATGCACTGAGTCACACAGAAATGGGGTAGTGAGTCAGAGTGAAAAAGGGTAATGAGTCAGAACTCGTGTTGACCAATCGCAGCCCATGATTAGGGGGTGAGTCATGCAGAAATGGGGTAGTGAGTCAGGCATGAGTCACGTCTAAGAATAAGATACACCCTTATTCTTAAAGAGGATTAGCTCAACACAGCCTTTCATTGGTAAGCGGCCCCTCAGCCAATGATACGCCAGAGTCCAAGCATGAGTCAGGTGCCGAGCCAGGCTCTGAGTCATGCAGGAGTCATTTCCCAAGTCACAAGACTTTGGACCAATAATACTTCAGCTTGGCAGTGAGTCATGACCCTAATTCTATTTTAGAAGTGTAGTCATGGCACAGCACAGCCTAGCATAGCCTTGTTGCTATGCTAGCATAGGTTGGGCTGAGTTTGTATTGCACAAACTGTGTTGTGGAGGCTTGGGAATAAATTGCTATTTCCAGAGTGCTGAGTCCGAACAGGTAGGTTGGCCAGAGTTTGTGGGTGCGTAAGTGTCCACAGGCTCGAGTTCGGGCTCGCGCGCGTCGGAGTTTGAATAAGCAGAGTTGTGGATACATGTGGATTCATAACTCTGCTGCAACAGAATTGAAGTGTTTTGAGCCAAAGACTTCATTAAAAATGGCGAAAAAATGGTAGGAAATTAGAGGAAGTTTAAATAGTTCATCCCCAATGATAGCAATACCAGTATGCTATATTTTAAGGTCACTATTTCGAAAATACATGGAAGTTCTCCTATTTGACCGGCAAAGCAGGATCCCATACAATCCCTCTGATGAAAACATCTGGGAGCAGGTTCTGAATGTGAGGGCAACACTAATGACGAAGCCACAACCAAAGATACTCAAGGAGATAAGAGCCAATACTAGGACAATGACCAACTGTGCAGTGGGTATCCTCAGAGATCAAGCTGAGGAAACGCCACCACACGGGCTACAGTCTTATAGCGCTGGCAAGGCTTACATAATAGGGGAGACGGAAACTTGTAGAAGGTTACGGAAAGTGATGGAAGGTCATGGAAAGTGATGGAAGGTCACGGAAAGTGATGGAAAGTGACATGTGATGGAAGGTGACGGAAACTCATGGAAGGAAATAGAAACTTGTGGAAGGAAACGCATGAACCCTGACACCCACCGTATACTCCAACCATTTCCAAGATCAGCTAAGTTGCATAAATCAAGCCTCTGTTCACGCAGGACATGTCAGGCAGCTTGCTGAGATTTTACATTGTCGGAATATAGTTCAGAGACATGTGCGTTCGTCTCGTAATGTTGTTGAATTTCTTCGATCTGCTTGTCGTCCAAATGTAGCATCTTAATGTTTACCTGTCCAAACAAGAAAATATATCAGCAGAATCACAAGGAAAGTAACAATAGTGACTGACTTTTATCACCCCTCCCCCCTGCATGAGCGGCTTGCTAGGAACGCATGGGATATTCATGGTCTAGAGGTAAACAGCGAGTGTTAGCACATGAGATGAACGCAACAAGGAGATTGGAGACTTGCCTTAGATATGGCACCCAATTGAGGTGCCGCACGAGGTGGGGGAAAAGACGGCTGCAAAGCAGTTGCGGCATTATCAAGCTCATAGGACGACCCCACACACTTTTCTTAACCAGCCTTCATCTCAGCCTATGGCAGACCAACTCCCAGACGCATACTGGGACGCCCTGGGTGACCATGGGCCATTTCTTCGAGGCCTCCTTTCCAGCCAAGCACAGCAGCTGCAGCAACTTCAACTGCAGAATCAGGAACTGCACAATCAGATTGCTAACGTTCACGACCACTTAGCCAATGCTGCCACCAACGCTGCTGTTGCTGCTGCTCAAGCCCTTGCGCCCTCAGTACCTCACAGTGTCCCTCCATCTACTCACTCTATCAAAGCAGCGGAACCGGAGAAGTTCAATGGAGACCGTGCAGAGACTGAAGGGTTTATCAGGTCTATCAGATTGTCCATCGCTGTCCAGCCGGCATCCTTCCCAGATGAGCGCACAAAGATCCTATATGCTCTTTCCTTCATGACAGGAGGCTCTGCGGAGATATGGGCACACAACGAGACACAGGCTGTCATTGATGGCACCTCCTCTATATCCACTCTGGAGGGGTTCATTAAACGTGTGGAGGAGGCCTTTGGTGACCCAGATCGTGCCAGAACGGCTCGCACTAAACTGCATGACCTTAGGATGGCGTCAGGAATGTCGGCAGATGAATACATGGCTCAATTTGAGATCCTGGCAGGCAGGACAGGCTTTAATGATGAGGCACTCGAGGATGCTTATGCTCGTGGCCTTCCAGCAGGTATCCTTGATAAGATCCACGCCCAGCCCTTTCTTCCATCCAACCTCAAAGCCTGGAAGGAAGCAGCCTGTCAGATTGACCGCAATCATCGCCGTCTGTTAGAGGTCAGGAAGGCACAGACACCTCATGTCTCTAATCACCCTCCTCCTGCCCGACCACTCCACACTCCTGCTACGGCTCCTGTTGTCACAGCACCACCCAGTAATGCGACACCTATGGACATTGACTCATCCCGCCGCCGCACCAAAACACGGACCTGCTACAACTGTAAGAGACCTGGTCACATTTCACCAGACTGTCCTGACAAGCCACAAATCCGTGCAAACCTCACAGAGGCAGACATTGCAGCAATTGTCTCTAAATCTGTAGCAGCAGCGATAGAGGAACGCAAACAGAAGGTGGAAGCCCCTGTCCAAGAGGAAGGAATGGGTTTTTAGGCCAGTCAGCGGTGAAAGACATGCCCCGCTCGACGAATCGGTTTTCAGTTATCGAAACATGTACAATAGGGATCACAGGCGATATGATGCATCCTTCTCCTATCCCTGATCGAACTGAAACCAAACCAGCCATGCCGAAAACCCAACCCATCGCTCCAGTTGCTAATGCAAACCTTCCAGTCCCTCTATATGTCCGTACTGCTGACCTCCACCAATGCACCAAAGTACCTCTCAAGGTCCACTCTGTTGACACAGGGCATCCACTTGCAATTGACTCCCTCCTTGACAGTGGTGCTACAGGGATGTTCATCGATGTGGAGTTTGTAAGGGAACACAGACTTCGGACCCGTCCCCTACCCCGTGCCATCCCCGTCTACAATATTGATGGTACCCCAAATGAGGCTGGCTCAATCAAGGAAGAGGTCGACCTCATTCGCACCTTTGGGGATCATACGGAATGTGCCACATTCTCTGTCACGAGCCTTGGACGACTTGCCATCATTCTTGGTCACACATGGCTTGTTGAACACAACCCAGAAGTTGACTGGCGTACAGGAGATGTGAAGATGACACGCTGTCCCAAGTCATGTGGGGGCAGACCTGTTGTCAGAGGGCCCACAGTCGAAACTGTTCCAGAAGAGAGTGTAGATCAAGAGGAGGTTCCCATACAGCACACCTGCTCCCTACTTGAGGAAGGAGACAGGACCTTTGTCATCTTTGTGAATGAGAGTCCTGAAATGATTGGCGCAGGCCGGACTGTCTCCCAACAGCTTGCTGAATGGGCCAGCAAGTCTGCACCAGTCAGATCCTTCGAGGACCTTGTCCCTAAACCATACCAGGAGTTCAAGGATGTGTTTTCTAAGGAGTCATTTGACCAACTGCCTCCTCGAAAGCCCTGGGACCATGCAATTGAGCTCACTCCAGGTGCACAACCCTTCAGCACAAAGGTTTACCCAATGTCACCGGTTGAGCAAAGGGAACTGGATAACTTCCTTGAGGAGAACCTGAAGAGCCATCGTATCCGTCCTTCCAAGTCACCTATGGCATCTCCAGTCTTCTTTGTGAAGAAAAAGGATGGCAGTCTTAGATTTGTGCAAGACTACCGGAAGCTCAATGATATAACAATCAAGAATGCCTATCCTTTGCCCCTTGTTCCAGACATCATGAATAAGATTGCTGCTGGAAGGGCTAAATACTTCACAAAGCTTGACATTCGCTGGGGATATAATAATGTACGCATAAAAGAGGGAGATGAGTGGAAGGCAGCCTTTCGGACAAATAGGGGCCTGTATGAACCTCTAGTCATGTTCTTTGGACTCACGAACAGCCCAGAAACCTTCCAGATGATGATGAATGACATCTTCAAGAGTCTCATCGATGAAGGGGTTGTGGTGGTGTTCATGGACGACATTCTCATCTTCACAGAGTCGCTTGAAGAACATCGTAGGATTGTACGACGTGTCCTTGAAATCCTCCGGGCCAACAACCTGTACCTCAAACCTGAAAAATGCCTATTTGAGCAACTAGAGGTGGAGTATCTCGGCCTCATCCTCTCTCAAGGACAGGTTGCCATGGACCCAGTCAAGGTTGCAGGGGTGCAGGACTGGCCAATACCACGTAACGTCACTGAAGTCAAATCATTCCTTGGTTTCATCAACTTCTACCATAGATTTGTGGAAGACTTCTCACACATTGCAAAGCCCCTCAACCAGTTGACAAAACAGGATGTGCAATGGTCTTGGGATCCAAATGGCCCAGAGCAAGCATCCTTCGACAAGCTCAAACTCCTCATCACCTCAACACCGATCCTTGTCCTCCCTGATCAAGACAAACATTTCCGTCTTGAAACAGATGCCTCAGCCTATGCCACAGGAGCAGTACTGTCCCAGCTATGTGATGATGGCAAATGGCGGCCTGTGGGGTTTGTCTCCAAAAGCCTCAATGATGCTGAACGCAACTATGCCATCCATGACAAGGAGCTTCTTTCTGTGATTCGGGGATTAGAGGAATGGCGCCACATCTTAGAGGGAACAAAGCACAAGATTGAGATTCTCAATTACCATCAGAATCTCACCTACTTCCGCACTGCACAAAACCTGAACTGTCGTCAAGCACGCTGGTCACTCTACCTCTCTCGCTTTGATTTTGAGCTGATCCATCGTCCTGGTCGTCATTCAGCCAAGCCTGATGCACTCTCACGACACATGGATCATAAGCAGGGGGAGGAAGACAACCAAAATCAAGTCTTACTTACCCCTGACTTGTTCCACATCAAGGCGAATCCCCCAGAGGCTGGCGCACAGTTAGTCCCAGGTGAAGGTGATGCTTTCCTCAATCGAGTAAGGAACTGTGTGGACCGGGATGAAAAGGTTGTCAAGGCTCTCAAAGAACTGGGCTCCTCTGGCAATTTACGAGGAGAAGAGTGGTCTGAACAGGATGGGCTTGTCCTCTATCACAACAAAGTGTACGTGCCGCTTGATGCAAAACTACGACATGACATAGTGAAAGCGCACCATGACATGCCTCTCACCGGTCACCCTGGTCGTTGGAGAACCACTGAACTAGTTGCTCGGAGTTACTGGTGGCCTGGGATGGGACGTTACATTGCAAAATACATCAAGGCCTGTGACCTGTGCAACCGGACAAAAACCTTCCCTGCTTCTCCCATTGGCAAGCTTCTACCAAACCGTATCCCAGACCGTAGGTGGCAGGTTATGTCTGTTGACTTGATTGTAGAACTGCCTACCAGTCATGGCTATGATGCTCTCCTTGTTGTCGTCGATCGCCTCTCAAAGCGTGCACATGTCATTCCCACCACTTCAGATGTAACTTCGGTGGGAGTTGCCCGACTCTTCCGTGATCATGTTTGGAAACTTCATGGGCTCCCTGAAGAAATCATCAGTGATCGAGGCACACAGTTCATCTCCCAGTTCATGCGTGAACTGAACAAACTTCTTGGTGTCAAAGTCGCTGCCTCTACTGCTTATCACCCCCAAACTGATGGACAGACTGAAAGGGTTAATCAGGAGATTGAGCAATACCTTCGACTATTCGTCAACCAGCGTCAGGATGATTGGTTTGAATGGATATCCTTGGCCGAGTTTGCCTATAACAACCGAATCCATGCCTCAACCCAGACTACACCCTTCATGTTGGACAGTGGCCAACATCCAAGGCTGGGACTGGAACCAGTCCGGGAAACTCGACTCGAGGCCCTGGATGAGTTCACAACGCAGATGGAAGCGGCCACGAGAGAAGCTCGTTCAGCCCTGTCCAAGGTAGCAGAGGACATGGCACGCTTCTATGACATGCACCATAAAGCAGCCCCAGTTTATAAGCTTGGTGACAAGGTCTGGCTCAATGCACAAAACATCACAACCACTCGCCCAATGAAGAAGCTAGACCACAAGTGGCTAGGTCCCTACACTGTTAATAAGGTGGTCTCACGAAATGCCTATGGTCTAAATCTTCCTGCATCCTTTGGTCGCACACATCCAGTGTTCTCTGTCGTCCTGCTTCGGCCATATGAAGATGACCCAATTCTTGAACATCATGCCCCTCCACCACCACCCCCCCTGTCATACGGGATGGAGCCAAAGAATATGAAGTTGAAAGGATTCTAGACAGCAGGATGTTCCGTGGAAGGTTGGAGTATCTCGTGCGCTGGAAGGGCTATGGAGCTGCTGACGATCTCTGGCTACCAGCGAAAGATGTCTCTGGGGCAAAGCGACTCGTTAAGGAATTTCACCGGCAGAACCCAGAGGCACCTCAGCGTATCTCAGCAGCCACATACATGTCCCTCCCCTTCCAGAGATTTCAGAACTTCACAGAACCTTCCAGGAAAACTCTCTTCGACTGGACAGCAGGCAGAGCATCGACTCATAATACCAAGGTCCAGAACCCCAAAGATAAGCAATATCGGCCTCCGCCTAACCAATTCATTCCGATAAACTATATATCCCCTCTCCACCTGTGACCGCTCACTTCCACTGCATCGACCCCACCACATCCATCAACCATGTCCTCGCCTGCCATTGAGCTTGTTGCCCTCCCCAGCTTCACCCAAAACCTCTCTGACCTGCCAAACATGTCACGTGTCGATCCCACCCTCCTGCACTTCTCCGGCTTCTCGTCATCCAGAGCAGCCAGTGAAGCCAAGCTACAAAGGATGCTTGACTGCCGTGATCTCGACGTCGCATGGTCTTCAAAGTGGTCCATCAGCTCTGAGGACCTCACACCAGCGAAGAGTCAGGCGCCCACTTGCCCTGCACTCGCATTCCTCAGACCCCGACACAGACGAGAGAACACGTACTACATCGGCGACCCTGTCTTCCTCAACAATGGAACCCCCCCTTGTGGAACCCCCTACACTTTCGAAGGCTGGGTGGGGCGGCGTTTCCGTAACGTGGCAGGAGAGCGAATACGTCGAGCAAGGTTCCGAGGGCCACACTTGCCCATGGACCCCAATCCCCCTGAGCTCATCATTGACCTACGCTACCAGGAAGGGAAGGGCCAGGAGAGATGGTGGTCCCGCCTGTGGAATACTTGGAAACGATGTCTCGGTGGATGTTGGGGGCTAGGTGGCAGCTGTGCTTGTCGGGACGACAAGCATTGAAAGGGGGGTGATGTCAGGGTTCACATGTTTCCTTCCACAAGTTTCTATTTCCTTCCATGAGTTTCCATCACCTTCTGTCACATGTCACATTCCATCACATGTCACATTCCGTCACTTTCCATGACCTTCCATCACTTTCCGTAACCTTCTACAAGTTTCCATCTCTCCTATTATGTAAGCCTTGCCAGCGCTATAAGACTGTAGCCCGTGTGGTGGCGTTTCCTCAGCTTGATCTCTGAGGATACCCACTACACAGGCAAGTCCCCATGTATCTATCGTTGGTAGAGTTATAACCTGAGGATACCCACTACACAGTTGGTCATTGTCCTAGTATCGGCTTTTATCTCCTTGAGTATCTTTGGTTGTGGCTTCGTCATTAGTGTTGCCCTCACAGTGGGCCACTTGTGGAGGTACAGGAGCTAAGGAGTACACTCACCATCTATTACAGTGGTAGGGAATAGTGCAATTCTTCCTTCATTATAGACACCCTTATATTACTTCCATTTGATGCAAAAGTCAGTCTGGTATGAGCACTGATGCATGCAAGGCTAAATATGACCAATAACTCAAAACGAAGGGGCTGGACATCAATGAAAAGAAATGGCAACGAAAAGCTCCATATGATTTTACAGAATGTCTAGCTCATTTGGATATCACATATCTCCCGTCCAATATCCATCCATATACGACAGATCACCAGCATATTGTTGCACAATGATGGTTGCCGCCAGAGTTTAATGGAGCGACTTCCACCTGTTCCGTTGCATGAACATGTGTGGCAGGTAGCATTATAATAGTTGAATGATGGTGCAAGGTGAGTAGTTTTTTTCCTTTGTGATTTCACAAGTCCACATGTTGATGCCTCTGTTATAGCATTGCAGCTATACAGACTTGCAATCAAGACCTGTGCCGTGCTAAGCTATACAGTGGGCAGTCTACCTTAAATCCTGCAACAGCCAATGTCCGCTATGAAATTTTGCCCTCCAATTCAAGTCATTTATATTGGAAATTTTCAAGATTGCATGGGATTGATGTCAAGCACATGGCTCAGGACAACATTGACAACTGGATTAATCCTGAATCCCCAAACTATAAGCCTGATATTGCATCAGCAATATTTCATTATCAAGCTAGAGTAGTGCAAAAGGACCGCCTCTGTATTTGTATCCACACAAAGGAAATGAAGCAAGCAGCATGGCAATTCGCACATCAAAGGCAGCTAATTTTAGATGGTATGTTTGGGGTATGTGACTCACAAGTGTTGCTTTTCATTGCAATGGGTATTGGAGAGGCGAAGTTGGGAGTCCCACTGGCTTTTTTTCTGTTTCCAGCCCCCACTGGCAGTAAAGCCACACATGCTAGGTATGACATCCAGATTTGGGTGGACCTCTTGTTGTTATGGTGAGACTCTCTGGGTACACAAAATGGGATGGCCTTTGTGCCCTCTGTTGCTATAATGGACACTGACACAAAGGAGCGAGGTGCACTGATCCAGGTGTGGCCCAAGATCTGGCTCATCCTATGTAACTTTCATATTCGGCAATGCTGGTCAAACCATCAGAAGAAGCTTCGTCACATGGGAAATACACCAAACTTTCCAAAACAGCAAGTCAAAGCCCAACTTTGTGCTCTTGAAGAAGAGTAAGTAATTGCATTATCATTGATGGTGAAACAGAACATAATATTCTGCTCATCTTTACAGACTTCTTCTACCAGTTGAACACAATACTGCACAGGGCCTCATATCCCAAGAGGTACAGGTTCTCCGCAAGTTGAAGGAGTTGTCAAGCACTTTATGGAGTCCCAACATCTGATCAATGACCCTTTCCTTGCCTCTCGATGCATTCCTGACGCCTCTTCCATAGTTGTAGCATACACTGATAGTCGCTCCAGTGAGCTTGAGAACGGCAATGATACTCGCTGATTGGAGTCATTAGAATGCTACCAGCAGTCATGATACGTTCTCTGCGACATACCTGTTAATCCCACAGCTGCAGCCATAGTGTCGAGTTGGTTAGAGTACAAGAGTACTGATCATGAAGCAGGAGAGCCAAACAGTGAAATACATTGCATGAATATTCCTTGCAACCATATATAAATTCCTTCATCTGTGCAAAGCTGTGCAACCGTCCAGTGTAGATCCATATATAGTGGAATGTCATCAGGTGATGTCATTTATCAGGCTTGATATGGTCGAAAACATATGGAATTTCGGCATTGTCTGACATTTACCTTACACTTCCACGCTTGGGCCTAGACTTAGTTAGCTTAGCTGGCCGGTTCAGCTTCGCAAGTATGTGAAGATGGCTCTCACTCCGCAACCACCACCTACGGACTTAGACCCTCCTGAATCCCCTTCCTCTGATACCATAAATAATGCGCTCAATAAACTACATGATCTCATACATAGCATTGCCTTTCCTAAAACAAAAGGCGCAAAAACGTGCTCAATTCCTATTGACACACTACACAACGCACGCAACCTCATCTCCTCGGCCTGCACCACCTTCAGGAACTCACATCTCGACCCTTGAATCTCCACCATCTGTGAAAAGCTCGAATCCATCTCAGCCCACATAGGCCTTGCTGCTCCAACCAGCATCGCTCTTATGCCTCCGTACTCGCCGATAACTCGCCACACACACCCTCCAAACCCACTCCACCCCGTCGCGACACTAAATTTGAACTTACACTCTCCCAGGCCAACCGTCAGGAGCCGGTTTTTGCTGGTCTGTCAGACGCAGACCTGAAGGACAGGTCAACAAAGCGCTCAGTGAAGCAGGATGTTGGTGGGGAACTTGCTGGTCATCCCAGACACCGACAGGAATGTTAGAGAAGAAGACTGCACGGTTCATATCAGAGCCGTTGGTCACCACAGAAGTGGAGACATTTGGATCTCTACCTGCTCTGAGGATGAACGGAACGACCTCGTCAGGACTTCTCGCCAATGGCTCCCCAAATTGTCCGTCAACCTCTCCATTGCCCCCAGGTTATACCCCATCATTGTCCATGGATTTCCCACCTCCTTCGATCCATCACAAGACAGCGATGACATCGCCACCCTGTTGGACCAAAACGAGCATATCATTATGCACCCCTCCATGCTCCAGCATGCCGAGTTCATATCTCGCTCTCCTCGACAAAATGCAAAAATGCACTCCTCCCTGATCCTATATCTCAGTGATCTCGACACTGCTAACAACTGCATCAAGCAGCATATTGCGTATCAAGGATGCCTCCACTCAACCATGTGGTTCACACGCCACCCCCCACAATGCTTCAACTGTTATCGCTTCGGTCACTTTGCACACTCCTGTAAAGACAAGACAAAATGTGGCCTATTCTCAGGACCACATCTCACACATGGCTGCAAATGTGCCAATGTGAACAACTGCAGTGAGGTCTTCACATGCCAACACATTGTCCGGAAATGTTCCCTCTGCAACGGCCCCCATTCGGCAACCGACTGCAAATGCCCTGCATGCAAACATATCCTTGAGCGTCACCTTCAGCGGACTGCTACCGTAGATGGCCTCTACCATGAATAATAGATGTCAACTAATCCACTGCCTCCCTCGCATATCACCACCTCTGACCACTGCCCCATACCGATACCCATCATTTATTACCCGATGCAGGTCCTCGAGAACGAGCCTACACACAACCAGTACTCCCTCCTTATGCCCATCAACATCTAGTAACATTAATAATTGTGGTGCCGCAGAGGTTAAGCTGTTACTAGCTTACCCTGGGATCTCGTTTTTATCCCTCTCAACCTCATGAAATGCACTGCCCTCACTCTCCCTCCTGTAGTCTTACTGCGATATCCTCCCTTCGTTGAAGTAGCTTGCCATAGACCTACATGTAGCTTACAGTGCACCATAAGCGCCATGCGCTTCGAGCACTCTAATTGATTTTCTCTCTCTCTCTCTCTCTCTTCGCAAGTATGTTTTGAAAGCTTCTCATAATTCAAGGCACCATGCAAATTAACATTATGCATTACTTCTGTAAACCAACTACCGGTATAGTCATCACTCTATCCTTTTCAGTTCAGAGTTATTAACTAGCTGAAAAATACTGACACTTAGCCACTGTAGAACCAGACGTTGATTAATCAATAACCAATCCCAATGGGACTTAAGTAAAGAAACCAAGGCTAATCCACGTCGTCTGTCCTTGGCCCCTCGCGATCTGACGCTGTTCTGGGCCTGTCGCCATCTCTGTCCGAATCTGAACCAGAGGCCTCATCTGTTTCAGCGGTGCGCCTCCATAGACGACTAAAAATGTTCTGCACGACGCGCACAGGAAAAAACTGTCCCAACATTGGCATCGTCATCAGCGAGAACTCAGGTTGGCTCACCGGTTCGTCTTCATCCTCGTTTTCGCTACCCTCCGCCTCTACAGGGTCGCCCACGTCCTCATCATCCGACCTGTTGGGCCCGTCATGCTCGAAGACAACCTCGCCGCCAGGCATCCTTCCTGCCTCCATGGCCCCGTCGACAGCTTGATCGGCCCTTCCCATCACAGCCTCCATCAACTCTGCCGGAAATTCTCCTGCCAATTGATCGATATCAACCCCCTCCTCGCGCAATCTCTCTACAATCTCAGGGTGTGCGTCAAACATAGCCTTCAAACGGAGGTCATTTCATTAGCAAGCTACGTTTGAGCACCTCCCTTCGAGACGTCACATACCTGCAGTTGGCCAAGATTCAATGGAATGCGCCACCTCTGCGGCAGGTCAGCCATCCTGTGTCCTGCAGCACCTCTCCGGGTCTCATCTACCGCTTCTGAGAAGTATGCGTCGTCGTAGACGCTCACAGCTGTCACAGGCGGCAATGGGTCGCCTTCTATAGTCTGCGTCAGGCGATTCGTCACCTCCGTTGGGAGAAATACTGTAAGACGTCGGAATTCAGGTGCGAGCGGCGAAACAACTATAACATGGCGGTATATTGCTTCAGTAATATTGGAGTGGGAGGAGAAGAGGCTTTGAAGCCTTGCGCGCGGACGAGGTGACATGGGATCTGTGAATGAGGACGGATTAAGTGAGTTGAGTGTATTGAGAAGCCAAGCGGCGCGTTCGGGGGTCTTCCATAACGAAGATGATCGAGTAGCATAGATGTGTGAAAGGAGGTGGATATGCGAGGTGGAGTACTCGTCACGATATACGCTGTTTGGGAGGCAACATTAGTCAAAGATTCGCCGGTCATGAGATTCATGAGCGAACTTGTAGTCAGTGACGATCTTAAAAGCATCCAACTTCCGTAGTTCGGGAGATATTGACAAATCGATCTTGTCTGAGAGTAGTGGGGCGATACTGGGGAAAGCCAAAATCGCGTCCTTTAACGCCTGAGTACTTTCCAGATGTTCCTATGAAGTATTAGCCTGTCTTAGGATAAAAAAAGCAACAAGGAGGCACACAGCATGGCCTTCGTCCTCTTTCTCGAATAACGCTAATGCCCTCGACCAGCACCAGCCTGGCAAGATCGTAACATCAAATCGTGCCTCTCCGTCTTTACCGAGATCCATATTTGCGTATGCATCCCACACCCCGAGTAACCACTGAGCTTGACCAGCCTTGATGGCAAGATAATCAAGATGCAAAAGGGCACCATGTGGGTCAGTGTGTGGTTCCAGCGTGAGGAGGAGCCGGGCGAATTCAAATGCTGTACGAGGTGTACCACGTCGATTAAGATCTCTGCACAAGGGTAGTAAATCAAAAACAAAAATTGTATCAATGAGGAGAGATCTACATAACGTTCCGTGCAAGAGCTAGGAAAAATACACGATTTTCGACATGGTCAAAGTCGAGTCGATGTATACCCGTTGTAAGATTGAATGCGCCTGAAAACGCACGCTCATACGCAAATAGTGCGCGGGACATAAAGTCGGCAGCGGTAGAGTATTCTATGGATATTGTGTCGACCTCACATAATAAGGAAGAAGACAGAAATGCTTACCTTCTCGATGGCGGAACACTTCTGCCATCTGAAGCAGCGTGTCTGCATGCCATGGCATCCCATGCATGAGATTATAAAACAATTGAGGATCTTCACGCTCATACTTCATCAGCGACACCACTCGCTGTGCGCGTATTCGCCTCACCTCCACCCATCACACATTGTAAGTACTCATACGTAGTTCCTTTATACCTAGGGCTCGCTTCAAAAGTCCACCAACGCTCTCGATTGTCTGGACCAACGCCTGTTCCTTTTTGGTCCACTTCTTGGGAGGTGAGCGCCCGCATTGACAGACCAGCACGATAATGTGCCGGTGGCCACGTTGGTTGCGGGCGCACGAGATGAGAGCGTATTTTTGTAGGGCGAGAAGAACTAGTAGAAGTAATCTAAAAGAAATCATTGGGGGGACATGTTGCTGAATAGAGAATGCATACATACAACTTTGGATCCAAAAAACCGGCGCAGTTCAGTTTCTGGGTCGAGGTTCCTGAGTGACACGCAAAATAGGTTGCTAAAAGTCGCTCAGAACAGAAAAGTTATTGCCAGAGGAAACGCACTTCAATGCATTGAATGAGGAGAGGGTGTCCGACATTGTCCCGGAGGGCTCGGTAGTATGTGAAGATGAGCGCCTTTACCTGCATTATTAAACTTTCCAAAGAATAATCCGAGAGCGCCCACTTCTCAGAGAGCTCTGCGAGTGCCTTCTCAAAGTCATCATCCTTGCTGGCCTTTAGCTTGGAGACCTCGCGAGTCTTGGGCTTCCTTTTGGGAGGCTTCGATGGCGTGGCTTCAACTTCATTAACGGAGTGGCTAACGCTCTGTTTCTTTTTCTTTTTCTTTGACTGAGATTGAGTCAGAGCAGAGTATTACGCTAGGAGCAAACATGCCTTCTTCGACATTGACGCAACAAGCAGCTCATCATCCTCACTCTCAGGAATGGCATCATCTTCTCCTGCGAGCTGAATCGAAGTCAGATATCCTTCGAGATACGAGGATCAGACCTACCGCCGCGAAACCAATGACTCCTCCTCCACCTGACACATCCCTTCGCTCCCATGGTTCGTTACGATCATCAGTTACATTCTCCTCGCTTTGCGTCTTTGAAGGCCCTGCCAGAGCTTCAAGCTCTTCCTGTTCTCGCTGTTGTCTTTTACTGAGACGCGGTGGCATGAGGCAATTCTAACGTCACTGGCCCAATACGTAAGCTTAGACGCGCTTCCAAATTTGTTACGGTGTCAATCAACAGCGCTGTACCGTTCAAAGTTCAAGTTTCTTTCAAATACTGTGATTAATACCTATAGTCTGTTTTTACTGCAATCCATATTGCACATTTCAGTGTCGACCCCTTGATGATGAAGATCAGACCAGATCCACCTTCATATATGGCGCTGGTGTTGTTTGAAAGCGCATAACAATACCTGACTATGCAAAACGTACATCTCTCTGGCTACAGTATATGGGACGTTCTTCGTCAATCAATCTGCAATACGGAGTCGGGTTCCACTGCCATTAATACAGGATTGTGCTATAGAAAGACCTCGATATGCTCTCCATTCCTGGCGAAGATGCGGAACACTATCTGCCACCTCATTAAATCTGACTCCTCCTCATCAAATTCTTCCTCACTCGTCTCCTCGTCCCACCAATGGCAGCCGATTCGCGGCCACCCATCTGAAGGTATGGTACCTTCCCCCACTTGATGCCTGCGACGCCTTCGTTTTGACCCTGCCTAAAGTCAAGCATACCCCATGCGGGAAGTTCAAGCTCGCCCATGACAAGGACATGGCACTTATGAAACAGGGTGGGTGAGACGGGGGTGAGGAGGTGGAGTATGTCCATCGTGGCGTCGACACCTCTGACGAGAGCGAGCCCCAGGCAGCGAGAAGTGTTCGGCGAGGAAACAGGTGCCCCTTGTGTATATAGGCATGAATCATTCTCAGTGACTGACGAATCCAATGTAGTATCCTCGTCGCAAACTAACGCCACGAGGCCACAATTAATGGCGTGAGCCAGCTCTTCCGGAATAACGTCCTCAAGTCCTGCGCCTACGAGGACGAAGCGCTGGATAGCTTCTTTACAGTCCACCTCCCATGGCTGATGGGCGCACAGCGGAAGTTCGGTCGACCAGGATCTAACCTCCCTCCCCCTAGTAGAAAAGTGTGAATGGAAGTATGAGAGAATTGAGAGCGACCGATGGTCAGCCGGTGTGTAATACGCTGCTAATGGTGACGAGAGAATCGGTTGAACGGCATGTAACCGCGTGTTACAAGGGTGGGTATGTTGGTTTCTCTGAGGAAAAGTTGCTGGCTTCGTATCTAAATCAAAGATATCCGATGCATCGACAATTTCCTCGATTTTTCGCAGCAGATCGCCCCCAAGGCCCTTAAGCCAGCCTTGGGTGTTCACTACAAGGGGAACGAAGGATTCCAGCCTATTATCGGTCATTTTTGGCGATGTCTCTTGCAGCCCCTCTTCATCGGAGATGTCATCTGCCTGGTAGGCATATTTCACATCCATCCTGTAGGTCTGGATAAGTGCTTGTATACAAGCTAAATAATGCGAGGGGCTTGAGCGGGGTGTCGAATGTCCAACATAGTGCGCACGGTATGGCATGATCGGATGTGTGAATGGGGGGCCTGCAACAAACGAGCACATGGTGGCAAATGATTACCGACACACAGGGACAAATTTAAAGAGCAGTAAGAGCATACCAAAGACAGGCTTTGAGACTATATTTAGGGCAACCATTCCTCCAGGAGTAAATTCTGATTGACCTAGGTCGCATTCTAGAAACGCGACACGCCGATATCTAATTTCAGAATGTTAGAAGGCAGGTAAACATCCACAGAAAAGAATGCTCTAATGTACAAATAATACGACGATTGAGAAATAATAATAATACCTTGTGGTCAATCGATTCAGCAGTGTACGTGCAAAGGTGCTTTTACCGCATTTTTTAGGGCCTCTTATAAGGGCCACGAATGAACGGCTCGACGCGAGTGGTGTAACCTCGTCTGATGAGGAGAGTGACGGGACAGCAGAGTCCAGGGATTCATCCCAGGATTCTGGCATCAAGAATGGCTGCAGCTGCGGGTGGTTACGAAAGTGAGGGCTTATCTTTTTCCAGCACATCAACAGAAATGAGTAATGTCAATGTTGATGTTGTTTATAGAACGCACGGGATGAAAACCCTCTACACCGATTGCATCCTCAGCATCTTTCTCGCGTACATCGAAGCCAACGTCAAAAACCCCGTCAAAAATTCGACAAACCTTTCCCAAGCCTTCAACACCGGATATGAGGGGGTTTATCACCACGACACTGTCTGAAGCACTGACAGCATTCCGTATTCGATGTGGAAGGAGTGTCTCTTTTGAGCCGTCTGAGCCATCAGAGTGTCTCTCGACGTTGGAGATATCAGGAGTTTCTAGGGTCACCAGCGGACTGCATCGTGGAGAAAATACACGATGGGACTGGAGTGACGGTTGGAGCGGGGTACCCAGCATCTCGATAGATCCTTGAAGAAGGGTGATGTAGGCGGCACCAACGAATGTAAGCGAATGTCCTGGGGGGAAAAGGATGAGGGTGCCGGTCAAATCATCAACATCTAGTGAGATGTCCAGGATTTCAATTTCACCACTGGTGATCCGAAAGCAGTTTAAATCCAGTCTTGGGACAAATAACTGACGTGACACTTTTAGAGATGTACTGGAGCTTGTTTCTAGAGTATTTCCTGGAGGATTTGGATGGCTTTCATGCCCTAATTCCTCCTCGTCTTCGTCCGAAGAGTCGAAAACTGGTCTGCTAGGAGAGTATCCTCTATTTGTGCCATGGTCCTCAGTCACGAAGCCACTGGCCAAACCATGCTCTGGAGTAGAATTTTGGATAGATGGACTGGGTGAGCCTCTGGAATTAGGTCGTAAGTCATCATCGTTGAAATATTCTATGGGCTGTTCGACATCAAAGTATCTTGTACGCCCAATATCAGCAGTAGTCAGCTTTTTCGCCCGTTTTAGAGAGATTTTTCGAGGCACATCCCCGCCCTTTGCTTTCCTTTTCTGCGGAGTAGCAGACCCGGACCCTGATAAGACTGGGGCCTGGGCCATTTCGGAGGCGTCGTTCGCATCGTTGTGTGGCCTGAATTGTTCTTGTTTAGCAGCTTGTGCAGCTTTCCTCGCCGCAATGGCGCTCAGCATTATGATGGGTCGTGTTACATTTCGAACTCCGCTTTTTGCAGCATGGCCACTTCAGCTTCTACACCACCTGCAGCTTCACCTGCGCTGGTGTTATTCGCTCGTGGGACTGTCGCGACGTTATCGCTCTGGCCAGCTCTTCGCCTCGCTGTCGAAGGGAGCTGGGGTGGACCTGAATCTCCCCAAAAACGAACATGGCTCGCATCTGCTATCGTGGATGCTTTCGAAGAATCTTCCAGCAATAATGACCCCGTTCCCGATGCCATATACATAGAGGAGATGCTACTTCAAGTACTGACAGACGAATTCGATGTCGTACTGGAGGATGGCACTGCCCAGCCAGTCGCGGCGGGAATTGTCAAGCTTTGGCAGGAGATCATGCATGAGGGGAAGACTGATGGCGTTGCGCGGCTAGAAGCTTGTCTGGAACAGTCGAGGGGAAAGAAGCTGATCGTGGATGAGAAGGATGCTAGCGATGAAGAATGTCAGTGGGAGGATGAAGACGAGGAGAGTGACAGCGAGGAGGCACCACAATTGTCAGACAGGGCGCGAGACTCGGAAGTACCACAAGTTGACGAGGACGGCTTCACAGTGGTGACACGTCGGGGAAAAGGTCACCGTTAGCATCGCACAGTGAGTTAGGCGTTGTTTTAGTGACCAGATTTGACTGTATCAGTGTAGGGAATACACTATTTCCAATGGCATGTACCCCTCTCAAAAAGTATGAGCAACTTATTATAATTGGCTGTGGTATCCCAGCATGCGAATCGACGACGCATTTAGGTTTGAGGATAAAAAGACAACTCATTTACTGTAATAATGGCTTTATACAGCCAATATGCATCGATCCGTTATAACAACTGTAGTTGTGGGTGATCAGTAGAAAGCGTGTCACCTTGTCACTTGTTGACTGGTTTGATTGCAACCATCACCTCAGTGATCCAGCCTCACCTCGAGCATTGTGACGGCAGCACGGACAGTGGTACGAGCACCAAGTCTTTATGTCTTCTGACCGTCGAGCGTCAGTGCTACAGATCTCTCCCAGGAAAGACGGTCCTTATCAAATCTTCGGTCGACCCCAGTCGATACAGAAATTCCTCGGCGGCCTCTCATCTTGTCATTTCGGCTCTCTTGACTTCAAAAGCAGCGTTGATGGTCGGAAAAAAACCCTCCGTGTGCGGAACTCGTCTCGAACAGCTTGAGTTGGAATGCCTGATGGCTCTGCATGCTTTGCGACTCTCAGACTCGGAATCTAATCATGATGCCGGGAAGACGCTTGGTGCACCGCACTGGAACAGGACCTTCAAAGCTGCAGGGCTGCAGTCACAATATAGCCTCACGAAAGAAAATTACAAGAATGAGTTATGGAACCAAGACTTTGAGCCTGTGCTACATAGGATACGAGTGGCGATCGCCGCGACAACCAACGCCGAAAGTGCTAAATCTGAGGCTGTGCATCGACTCGTTACATCCAATGCTATGATTCAGAAGGAAAATGATGTGTTGAATGGGCTTTTGGGCGAGTGCGTGCGTATGAAGAATATCTTGGGCAATGTCAGGCTTTTCCTTGGAACGTCGTCTGTGGCTGGTGAGCGCTGTGGGTCTTGGTGTGATAATATCCATGGACCATGTGAGGGTACGGATACTATGGAAGCTATGTCACAAGAGCTCGCAGCCACCAGCCTCGGAGGGACTGAGCCAACTTCTCAGCCTAATTCCACCCGCGAGGAGGACATTGACTTTCGAGCTTATTGTGGTGATCCCCTCTCTCTCCCGATCCTACGTGCCCAGGCCAATGGTGAAACCTCCACGACACGTCAGACCGACACCACTCCCGCCCCATCTACCGTATTCTCGCCGTTGATGACAACCCAGCTCTATGCCGCTGTTACTAAATACATCCCCGTGACTCAAATCGAGGCTGAAAACACTGCATTGGCCTCGCTGCTGGACCAAGAGCGAGAAGACTTCAACGCGACCCATGCTGCAGTACAACGTCGTAATGAAGAAAATTTGTCCCTCGCGGCGGATCTCTTGGTTGAGGCCGTAGAGTTGCAGGCAGAGACGCAGCGAGTTCGTGCAGTCACAAAAGTAGACATCAGGGTGAGTGTCAAATTCCGTGAAGAAGCTGAACGCCGCAGGAATGCCGTGACGAGCGCACAGGTTTAAGCGGATGCCATAGATCGTTTTCTTAGTTATGTACAGTTGATGCTGTCCTTCACGAGCAAAATAATTGGCAACGGTGAGATTCGAACTCACGCCCCCGAAGAGACTAGTAAGCAAGAGCTACCTGAAACTAGCGCCTTAGACCAACTCGGCCACGTTACCGTATTTGCCAACGTGCTCGGCGAATTACAAGTCCCTATCGCTTTGCAAGCGATAAATTTCGGTCGGACTTCCGCTCGTCTAAAAAGTCCCGTGGCGGCCACCCCATCTTTCAAACTACCACCTCTATACCATTGTTAGACCATGATGCTTGCTCGAGCAGCTCTCAACTCAGCCCGTGCCTCATCACGCACCTTTTCCACGTCGCCAGCTCGGTTGACCAAGGTCGCCGTTCTCGGTGCGGGTGGAGGAATCGGCCAGCCTCTGTCCCTCCTTCTAAAGGCCGACCCACTCGTGTCCAGTTTGAGTCTGTATGATATTCGAGGCGCGCCGGGTGTCGCTGCTGATGTGGGCCATGTTGATACTAAGAGTGAGGTGCGTGGGGAGTATGCTGTCCATGGGCGGTGCTGACGTTGGCGTGCATCTGCTGTAGGTAAAAGGATACACGTCGGATCAGCTAGAAGAGGCCTTGCAGGGCATTGAGGTTGCGGTTATACCCGCTGGTGTACCCAGGAAGGTGAGCGTGTTCCAACAAATTCTTTGACACGTGCTTTGTTTTCATTACTGACTGGTCTGTCTCGCAGCCTGGAGTAAGCTTTACTTTTTTTTGCTAGTGCCATCTGACCCAATATAGATGACCCGGGATGATTTATTTAATGTAGGTGTCATCTTGCGCACCTCCTCACGCCTAATAACAACCACCTAGACCAACGCAAGCATCGTTCGCGACCTTGCTTCCTCTATCTCCCGCGTCTCCCCTGCTGCACATATCCTCGTCATCTCGAACCCCGTCAACTCTACTGTCCCTATTGTTGCCTCAGTACTCGAGAAAGCTGGCACGTTCAACCCACGTAGGCTCTTCGGTATCACTACTCTCGACGTCGTCCGCGCCTCCCGATTCCTCGCGGGCATCGCCGGCACTGACCCGCAGCAGACATCCGTTACGGTCGTGGGCGGTCACTCCGGCGTAACCATCGTGCCCCTTATCTCACAGACTAACGTCGCCAGCGCCGTAGCGCTGGGCAGCGAGCAGTGGAAGGCACTCGTGCACAGGATCCAGTATGGAGGCGATGAAGTGGTGAAGGCGAAGGACGGCGCCGGGAGTGCGACTCTCAGCATGGCTTATGCTGCTTCCAAGTTCACTCACCTGCTCCTGCGGGCGCTCAAAGGCGAGAAGGGCATCGTCACGCCAACATTCGTACGTAACCCTCTCTATGAAGCCGAAGGTGTCGACTTTTTCTCAAGTAATGTGGAACTTGGCGTACGTCTTGTTCATTGACTCGCGCGTTCATGTGATGTGATTGATCGGATAACTCTATTACAGTTAGAAGGGGTTGAGAAGATTCACCCTCTTGGTACGCTTTCGCCTGAAGAGGAGGCGCTCATCAAGGAAGCACTCCCCGAGCTCAAGAAGAACATTGAGAAGGGCAAGCAGTTTGTCCAGGGTGCCTAATGCAAAAACAGTTGGCATGGCTTTGCGTGTACTGTATATATATGATAAACAGTGTTTTTGGGGGAACCAAATTACAGATCAAACATTAAATACGTATGATGCCACCCAAGACGCAGCAATCACTGTGTTTCTACGTCCAGAGTAAACGTAAAGCTGCAGGATGTAATTGCGATGCAATGGATTAAACACAAATGTAAAGAGGAGCTAAACGTGAATAATCACCCGTCCATCAGGTCA
This sequence comes from Gautieria morchelliformis, assembly GCA_015179125.1. Classification (NCBI taxonomy): domain Eukaryota; kingdom Fungi; phylum Basidiomycota; class Agaricomycetes; order Gomphales; family Gomphaceae; genus Gautieria; species Gautieria morchelliformis. The sequence goes on along the minus strand of WHVA01000472.1, from coordinate 48,689 downwards.
TGCACGTTGTCTCAGTCGCAACTCCATTCCCAATCTTCGCCACCTCCCCTCCGTGTTTGTTCCACGGCCCCGCGTCCGACAGCGAACATCCCCCTGCACACTCACATGTCCCACCCAAGTCTTTTGGCAAATTCTCGGCCGGAATCTGCTCCAACAGGTGATTCTTGTAGTCCTTCCCTAGAATATGGATCTTGGACACAGTCACTTCATCAAGCCATCCCTTGATGAAGGACCAAACAGTAGAGAAAAGATAGGGTGCATTGATGATGTAAAATTTACCCATAGACTCGGGGTAGCGATCTTGTCCAATCCCGGCCGCTTGCATCACGTAGTCTTTGACTCTGTAGAACTGCCCGATTCCCACATTGTGCAGATCCATGATGGTGCATGAGGTTTCGACGTGGTGGCCGACCTCGATAGAGCACGCCGGGAATCGATGTGTAAAAGACTTTTCATATTCAAAAACAAGATGCTGCAGTTGTCGCTCTGGTGTCGTTATGTTGTAGAGCGCTCTAATATCGAGTTTTCCTAGGCGTTCGATATATAAGGGTCGACCGTCCTACGGGATACACTTTAACAAACAAAGAAGGGGACAGGTGGATCGCGCAAGCTCACCTTATCAGTTTTGTGATAATACTGCGGATAATATCTGTCTACCTCCGTCTGCTCCTTGAAATCAAAGTTTCTGCGCCCATGTCATTTAACAAAATATCCACCAGGCACAATGTCCGACGACATACTGGACAATGTCGTCTACGCCGAAAGACTTCCTCCACTCCTCCGCAGCGATGATCATTTGCTTCGCTTTCACCAAGTCAAACTTCCGAGCCCGCAAGAATCGTAACAATGTTGCATCATCATGACGCTCCGGGACAAAATACCCTGCATCTGGTCTTGAGCGCTTCTCCGAATCAATAGGAAATGCATCTACGCACCCTCCTCTTGCAGTTCCTTCTTGAACTTGTCTAGCGTGTGTTGTTGAATAACAGTAAGATTTCCAAGTCGTCCTGGAAGCGGTTTAGAGGGGTCGTGCGTTGGGGGTGGTGGGTTTGGTGGCATACTGTGGCCCCTTACTTCAAAAGGCACTGCACCGGATGATGTACAAATTGAAATCGCAAAAGGCGAGTGCAGCGGGCGGTAGGGATATATACCTGCGCTGGTATCGAATTTGACGACTTGTAGAGGCTAAGAGTGATTATAGGCGGCAAGTGGTATGGGGTAGGTCTGATCGTCTCGCTTGCTGCTGCCCGCTTTTGTAGCGGCGCTGCAATTAAGCGGCTGTTTTTAGCCATGGGGCTGAGAATCAAATTATCAAATTTGAGGAGCCACCCTTTGCCCCATCCAAAAGGTCAGTAACCATTCGCTGCAACGCACAACTCACTGCCTTCATCTGAACTACTTCACGTATACAGTAGTAGCGGTCACTTTTATCCTTACTTAGATTCACGAACACGCTTCACCAACGTTAACAATCAACGAAAATGGAGGATGAGGTCGCCGCGCTCGTACGTTTGGTTTCCCAATCTGCAAGAGTTTGTCCTTATCCGGGCATTCGCTCTGGGCGTAGGTTATTGACAATGGCTCTGGCATGTGCAAGGCCGGCTGTAAGCTCCTGATCGACTTAATCTAATGACCATTGGTCTAACAATGTTTTACTATTCAGTCGCAGGTAATGACGGATGCGGGTGCTCCAATACTTTCCAATTAATGTTATATGTATAACCAGGTGATGATGCCCCACGAGCTGTGTTCCCGTCAGTGTTCATTCATCCATGGCTACCAGCACCAATTAATTATCTTCAGATCTATCGTGGGCCGCCCTCGTCACCAGGGTGTGATGGTAGGAATGGGGCAGAAGGACTCGTATGTTGGGTATGTCTTTCTGTTTGAATCCACACTGCATACGACGCTATACTTACAATACTCCAATACTTAATAGCGATGAGGCTCAATCAAAGCGTGGTATTCTCGCCTTGAAGTATCCCATAGAACATGGAATCGTCACCAACTGGGATGACATGGAGAAGATTTGGCATCATACATTTTACAACGAATTGCGTGTCGCACCCGAGGAACACCCTGTGTTACTTACTGAAGCCCCGTTGAACCCCAAGGCTAATCGCGAGAAGATGACACAGATCATGTTTGAAACCTTTAATGCCCCTGCCTTTTATGTCGCCATCCAGGCCGTACTATCACTTTACGCGTCTGGACGCACGACTGGTATCGTGCTAGACTCAGGTGACGGTGTCACACACACTGTCCCGATTTATGAAGGTTTCGCGCTCCCGCACGCCATTCTTAGGCTCGACCTGGCTGGCCGAGATCTCACCGACTACTTGATCAAGATCCTCATGGAACGGGGTTACCCATTTACGACATCCGCAGAGAGAGAAATTGTCAGGGATATCAAGGAGAAGCTCTGCTATGTCGCGCTTGATTTCGAGCAAGAGATGCAGACTGCTGCGCAAAGCTCCCAGCTCGAAAAAAGCTACGAGCTGCCCGACGGACAGGTCATCACTATCGGCAATGAGCGGTACGCGCTTTCAATACTACCAACACACGTGCAACTCACTGGTTGTAATTAGATTCCGTGCACCTGAGGCTCTTTTCCAACCTTCCTTCCTCGGCTTGGAAGCCTCCGGTATCCACGAGACCACGCAAGTATCCCTTTCGGTCATAGTGCTTGATCCTCACGTAGCATCACAGATACAACTCAATCTACAAGTGTGACCTTGATATCCGTCGCGATCTATACGGCAACGTCGTTCTTTCTGGCGGTACTACCATGTACCCCGGTATTGCAGATCGCATGCAGAAGGAGTTGACCACCTTGAGCCCCAGCAGTATGAAGGTGAGCTACGCCGTGTCGAATGCATCTTGGCTTATCTCAGTCCTGTTTGTGTTTTTAGGTTAAGATCGTTGCACCTCCAGAAAGGAAATACTCTGTCTGGATCGGAGGTTCCATACTTGGTACAGAGTTTGTTTTTTACTTCTTACCTGTCAGTTGACATGTTCCCGTTCTGCAGCTTCCCTCAGTACTTTCCAGAACTTGTGGTGCTCCAAACAAGAGTACGACGAGTCAGGTCCTGGTATTGTTCACCGCAGTACGTAACTTCTATATGTGCTCTCGACACAATCTAAGTATAATCCGTCAGAGTGTTTCTAAGCGACTTCAGAAGACGAGAACGTGCTCATTGCTCCAGGATTCGGTGTGCTTAGACGACATGTCGATAACCTTTTCTTTTCCTTCCCTCCTCTTTGTGCTCTTTTCATCTTACGCTCGGATAATGCGCTTCGTGCATATAGCTTAACATACTACAATGATGTTTCCCAATTTGCACTAGAGCTCGAATAGATACCTGACCCGTTCTGGATAAGGAAGACTCACAGAGAGCCTTCAGGGACATTTCGATTTAGGTAGAGGGTGTATTACCAGGTACAGCCTGTGGCACAACTACTAGGCTTTGATGTAGATGTTGGAACGGCAAGCTGACTCCGCCCGAGCTCAATGCATGCCGAGTGTCATCCTCAATGTTTCACCGCAAGTTTATCTTTGTTCTCGTCCAGTATCCGATGTTTTAATAGAAGAATCAAATCCTTCCTTTCATTCATACTCTAAAGTAAAGATCAAATTGCTCTCATGTCCTACAAACGAAGCTTCGTCCGCCCACCGGCTGTTTGCCTACAAATGTTGAGGTGAGATATCTATCTACCGTGTTCACTCTTTTACTCACGTATTAATATTTATGGCTGTGGAACGAAGGAGATATAATAATCTGTTATACTACAATCTCAAGTAGATCGTTCTGCCTTATATACAAAATATGATGTCCATTGTATTACCAATCTCTTCGAGCTGCTGTGCCGATGCGGTGCCGGTGTACCAGCAACCCGGGGATCGAGAGCGATCTCGAACCTCCGGCTAAGTGCGTGCCGGCTCTGCCTTGGCGGTGTCATCGTCCCGATTACTAACACTCCCCCTCAGCGAGAAGTCCCTTCGGTAAAATCCTAATTTCCCTAATAGATACCTGTGTTGATGTAAATCCAATCCCTTTGTAAATATGTCCGCTATGTTCTCCTTCGTCGGTACGTATGTAAGTGATGCCTCGTGAGAGACCACTTTCTCACGGATGAAATGATATGCGACATTGATGTGCTTGGTACGCGCATGATACGTTGCGTCATGCGATAGTGTAATGGCGCCTAGATTGTCTGATCGAAGTGACGTGGGCTGGGTTTGATCGATTCCAAGTTCTTCGATAAAACGCCTCAGCCAGATTAATTGCTTGGCGCCCTCGGTAAGTGCCATGTATTCGGCCTCCGTGGTAGATAGCGCGATCGTTCGCTGCTTCTTCGAGCTCCATGCGATAGCTCCCCCTCCTAGTATAGCTACATAGCCACTAATAGATAGTGCGTCGTTTCTATTAGCATAATCCGAGTTGACAAATATTTCGAGGTCGAGACCAGCGTCTCGTCGGAAGATTATGCCGTCGTCACGTGACCCCTTGAGGTACCTGAGCGCGTGCTTGATCGCCGTCCAGTGCTCGGTTCCGTAAGTAGTAGTGAATTGGCTCAGATGTTGTACGGCAAAAGCCAAATCAGGTCGCGTGCTGAGTGCTGCATACATGAGTGATCCGATCGCCTTAGCATAGGGTACTTCGGCAGTTGGACCTGTCGAGTCCATGGGTGTCGTGAGTTTGATCATTTTATGCAGAGGTGTAGATACCGAATGTGCCGTTGTCATGTTGAATCGATCGAGTATGATGTCGATGTAATGTCCTTGAGACATGATCAGTGTTCCCTCATCCCTATTCCTCTCAACTCTAATTCCCAAGATTTTCTTCATTTCTCCTAAATCCGTTAAGGGGAATTTTCCATGAAGCTCCCCCTTGAGCTTAATCATCCCTCCCTTGGAGTCAGCAAATAGTCCAAAGTCGTCCACATATACTGATATGACTTCGATTGAATCCTTATCTTGTCTGATGTAGACGCATTCATCGGCTGTACTTTGATGGAAGCCGAGATCAAGTAGTAATTTGCGTAAGCACTGATGCCAAGCTCGCCCCGATTGCTTGAGTCCGTAGAGCGCTCTGTATATTCTTAGAACGCATCCAGATCCATCATCAAAACCGTCGGGCTGGCGCATGTAGATCTCCTCATCTATGGTTGAATTGAGGTAGGCGCCTTTGACATCCATCATTTCGATTTCCCAATCGAGTGTGTTTGCGATCGCTAATAGAACACGTAGTGAATCGAATTTGACCACGGGTGAGGTTATCTCGTAGTAATCCATCCCTGGCCTCTGTGTGAATCCTTGAGCCACAACCCTTGCTTTAGCCTTATCGAATTGTCCGTCCGGTTGTGTTTTGACAGCGTATACCCATCGGCAACCGATAGCTACTCGTCCGGGTGGTAGTTCTGTTAATTCCCATGTTCCTAATGTCTTGTGTTGGTCCATCTCAATTTCCATCGCTTTCTCCCAGATCGGCGCATCATCACGTGATACCGCCGCTCTGTAATTCTCAGGTTCAGTGACGATTTCTTTCGTTATGTAAACCTGCTCGGTGCGTCCTGAATTATTCAGTTTCCGGTAATCCGGTCTCTGAGTGATACGCGCGCTCCGTCGGATCTCTGGAGCTGACGCTTGTTCAGGTGGATCAGGGACGGGCGTTGTCTGGGGTGATGACGTCTGTGGGGTAGATGTGATCGGGTCCGGCACATGCTCGCGCGGTGAGTGCTCCCCCTCGAGCGGTGCCTGTCAGGGGACACCCTGTTTTCCATTTCCAGTTCCGACACCACACCCAGTTCCGACTCCATTTCCGACTCCGGTTCCGGTTCCGATTCCATCTCCGCATCCGCTTTCGGGAACGATTCCGCTTCTGGGAGCACTTCCACCAGTTCCGTTCGCCTTGCCAGTTCCACTCCAATTTCCGACTTCCGCCCCGGAACAGTGTCGGAAATCAAGCGACTCGCATAATAGGTAGCATCAAGGGTCGATCAAGGGTCAGGGGGATGCAGGGTTGATGGCGGGTGCCAAGTGTTGTCCCTGGCTGCGCAGCGTAGTATAATACGGGCTCGCTGACATTGGGGGTCCTTAGACTTTTCTCTTTGGATTTCCCCTTGTCAGGTGAGAACCCCTTCTCTTGTATGCTCTGTTCATTTATACATACTTTGGATTTCCCCTTGTCAGTTGTGTGGTAGTGTGATCTCCACGACTAGCCAGGGTTGCCCTTACAGCAGAAAAGTCTCTCCCCTAGAGGACCGGCGGTCGTACTGCACGTTGCATTCGCCATAGGTGCGTTCGGAATCGGAGACAGCGACTCAGAGATCGCAACCTCTTCCGCACATACAGTGTACGACAGCCCCTCTTCTTACGTCGAGCTCCCAACCCCGGAAATCCCGTCCCATATTTCTCCTTCCAACATGGATCCGGACGATCGTCTTCGGAATATGGAGGAGGAATTGACGCGGAACCGGATGAAGACCGACGCGATTGAAACAGCCTTACAAGCGATTTTGGCTAAGTTAGATATTCCACAAGGTGGTGGAAATGAAATGCTGGATGATCCGGATTTCGGAAAAGCGGAACTAGCGGAAAAAAGGATGTCCGCGAAGTTAGCGAAGGTCAAACCCGCAACTCCGGCGGACTTTGACGGAGATCGGGAGAAGGGACGCGCATTCTTCAACACATGCAGCATCTACTTCGCAATTGTCGGAGACCTCTTTCCGAACGACCAGGCTCGGATTCACTGGACATTGTCCTTTTTCAAATCGGACCGCGCAGCCCGTTTTGCAAACAAGGTGATCCGACATGAAGCAAAGGGCAAGGGGAACTACTTCCGGGACTGGGACGCGTTCGAGAAAACATTTTCCGACCAGTTCTGCCCGAAAAACGAGCAGCTCACAGCCCTTACAAAGCTCGAGGGGACGAGCTGGTACCAGGCCAAAGATCCGGTCGATGACTACATCGATCGCTTCCAGGAGCTCATCGACCTTGCGGAATATGACGACGACAAGACGATCGTCATCAAATTCCGACGAGGACTTGATCCGACGCTCCAGAACCAAGTTGCGCTGCTTGGGGATGGAGCTCCGGATTTTGATGACCCGGAAGGGTGGTACCAAGCCGCACAGAAGGTTTCTCGGAACAGGGACGCAAATGAGGCCTTCGTGGAGACGAGTCGGAACACGACACGCAGTTCCGCTCGTCCTACTCCACCTGTGCCAAAACCCGGAAGCGCATTCATTCCCACACGGAAATTATTTCCGATGCTTGCTCCGCCTGCTCCTATTAGGAACCATAGCCCTCCTCCCTCGAAGAGTGGCCCTGCCCCGATGGATGTGGACCGCATGCGCGGAAAAGGCCACGGAACTATCACCTGCTTCCGCTGCCGACAACCAGGCCACTATGCTCGCGAGTGCCCCCAAGCCTTTGATATCCGGCTTATGACCACAGAGGAGAAACTCGAGATCCTTCCAGAGTTCCTCGCACTTGCAGACATAAACGGAGTGCCCACTGCGGAAGAACTTTCCGAAAATGCGGAACATGGTCTACCGGAAGCGGAAGATGCGTCGGATTTTGTGACACGCAGCGGGTGAGATGTGTGCCCCTGCTGCCTGTACATAACCGGTTTGCCTGTCTTGAAGTAGAGAATGAAAAGCCCCCACTCCCCTCACTTCGTACAGACCCACCGGATAAAGTCACACAAAAACCAAATCTGACACCCCATCCATCCCGCATCCGCCCTTGGGAGAGACGCCTTCCGAAGCGCTATGTTGTTGCTGCCACCCCTGGCCCCAAGTCACTAGTCATTAAGGTAGAGATCCAGACGACAGATACGGCGGAAGTCAAATCTGGACCCGCCCTTGTCGATTGCGGGGCCACTGGTCAGTTTATGGACCGGGACTATGTGGAACGGAACCGACTGACCACGCGGAAGTTGCAACGTGCAATCCCGGTGTTCAATGTGGACGGAAGCCCCAATGAGGCAGGGTCCATCACGGAGATAGTAGACACAATTCTCCGCTACGATGGACACTCAGAACGCACTTCCTTTGCAGTCACCAGCCTGGGGAAGCAGGACATCATCCTCGGGTTTACCTGGCTTCAGGAGCACAACCCGGAGATCAATTGGCAGACTCGGAAGGTACTGATGAGTCGCTGTCCAGCCAAGTGTCACATGTGCAGGTCGGAACTGCGGAAGGAGCGCCAGGAGCAGCGGAAGACCGAACGGCTCATACAGACATGTCGTTCTGGCCCCCATCCACTGCTTGCAGAAGAAGACTCGGAAGCGGAATTTGAACCGGATCCCACTTCCGATTCCGATTCCGATTCCGACGTCATCCGACTCGGCCCGGAAGACATTCTGGCGGAAGGGGAGCGCTTGCTGTACGTAAACCTTCCGCCGGAAGCGGAACACATCCGCGCCACCGGAAATATTTCGCAACGCCTTGCTGAAGCCTCCAAGAGGCATGATAGAGTAGAGGCGGAAATTCCGGAGTACCTGCGAGAGTTCGAGGACGTCTTTTCCAAGGAGTCGTTTGATACCCTGCCTCCACGGAAGCTGTGGGACCACGCCATCGAGTTGGAGCCTGGGTCAAAGCCCACCAACTGCAAGGTCTACCCGCTGTCACCCAAGGAGCAGGTAGAGCTCGATGCGTTCCTTGCGGAAAACCTCCGTACAGGGAGGATCCGCCCCTCCAAGTCACCCATGGCATCTCCGGTGTTCTTCATCAAGAAGAAGGATGGCTCGCTCAGACTTGTGCAGGACTACCGGGCCTTGAATGCGATCACGATCAAGAACCGGTACCCCATTCCACTCATTTCCAAACTGATCACACAACTCCGCAGGGCGAGGTACTTCACTAAGCTGGATGTCCGCTGGGGCTTCAACAATGTCCAGATCCGGGAGGGAGACGAGTGGAAGGCCGCATTCCGCACCAATCGAGGACTCTTTGAGCCACAGGTCATGTTCTTTGGCCTCACCAACAGTCCCGCCACATTCCAGACGATGATGAATGACATTTTCCGTGACATGATAGCAGAAGGGGTTGTCTGCGTCTACCTCGATGACATCCTCATTTTCACGAAAACAATGTCCGAACATCGGGAAGTCGTGCGGAGAGTGCTGGAACGGCTCCGGGAGTACAACCTGTGTCTCAAGCCGGAAAAGTGCGAATTTGAGCGGACGCGGATAGAGTATCTTGGGGTGATTGTGTCGGAAGGAAAGGTGGAAATGGACCCAGTCAAAGTTTCCGGTGTATCGGATTGGCCCGTGCCGCGAAACAAGAAGGAGGTCCAGTCCTTCATTGGGTTTGTCAATTTCTACCGGCGGTTCATCAAGGACTTCTCCTGCCACGCCCGTGCCCTCTTCGACCTCACCAAGAAGGAGGTTGGATGGCGGTGGGGAGAGCCGGAACAGACTTCCTTTGACAAACTCAAGGAGCTGATCACTTCCGCCCCGGTCCTGATCTTTCCCTATGACTCTCGCCCTTATCGAGTCGAGGCGGATTCTTCCGACGCAGCTACCGGAGCGGTCTTGTCACAGCAGTCATCGGAAGATGGTGGGGGGTGGCATCCGATTGCCTTCTTCTCTAAGAGCCTTAGTCCGGTCGAGCGGAACTATGAGATCCATGACAAGGAGATGCTGGCAATCATCCGAGCGCTGGAGGAGTGGCGACACTTCCTCGAGGGTGCTCTATGCCCTTTTGAGATCTGGACAGACCACAAGAACCTCGAGTATTTCCGCACGGCTAAGAAGCTGAACCGACGACAAGCACGGTGGTCCCTACACCTGTCCCGGTTTGACTTCATGCTCCACCACCGCCCCGGCCGCACCATGGGCAAGCCCGATGCCCTATCCCGCCGCGCGGATCACGGAAGCGGAAGTGGAGACAACGCGGATATGACACTGCTCCGCCCAAGTCTCTTTGCAATCCGTGCCCTAGAAGGAGTAACTGCAGTTAGGGCGGAAGCGGAAATGCTCCGGGATATCCGGAGGCAGTACCGGAATGGAGAGAAGGAGGAGTCGGTGGTGAAGGCAGTGGAGGAACTCCGGAAGGGGCACTCACGGTCTGTACGGGCAGCGGAATGGTCGGAACGTGATGGACTGCTCCACTTCAGAGGCAAGGTCTATGTTCCGGGTGGGGCGGACCTCCGCCGTCGCATCGTGTCCCAGCACCATGACACACGGGTCGCTGGGCATGCTGGCAGGTGGAAGACCCTGGAGTTAGTGGCTCGGAATTACTGGTGGCCTCAGATGTCCCGCTACATCGGACAGTACGTGAAGACGTGTGACCTTTGTCTCCGAACCAAAGCGCAACGACGTCCGCCCGTCGGAGAACTTGTTCCGCTCCCGATTCCCGAATCCCGCTGGGACACCATCAGTGTCGACTTCATCGTTGAACTCCCAGAGTCTCATGGCTACGACGCGATCATGAACGTCGTGGATTCGGTGAGCAAGGTGTCCCACTTCATTCCGACGCACACGACGATCACAGCCCTTGGAGCGGCCCGCCTGTTCCTTGCACATGTCTGGAAGTTGCATGGGCTCCCGAAGCAAGTCGTTTCCGACCGAGGTCCGCAGTTTGTCGCAGAACTGACTCGGGAGCTCTACCGCCTGCTCGGCATAAAGCTGGCTACCACCACAGCGTACCATCCGCAGGGTGACGGACAGACGGAACGGGTCAATCAGGAGTTGGAGCAATATCTCCGCCTCTTTGTCAATGAGAGGCAGGATGACTGGGATGAGTTACTTCCGCTGGCGGAATTCCAATACAACAACCATGTCCATTCCGCCACGCAACAGACTCCCTTCATGCTTGACTCCGGACGACACCCGCGGATGGGCTTCGAACCACGCCAGGCTGACTCCCGACTCGAGACGGTCAATGAGTTCCGAGACCGCATGGACTCCACCCTTTCGGAAGCCAAGTCGGCCCTTGCGAAGGCCAAGGATGACATGGCAAGGTACTACAACCGACGCCGGGTTCCTGCCCCAGAGTACCAAGTTGGAGACAAGGTGTACCTAGATGCAAGTGACATCCGCACCACACGCCCTTCGCAGAAGCTTGCCCACCGCTACCTTGGGCCCTTCACAGTGACACGGAGGGTTGGACGGAATGCATACCGCCTCCGACTTCCGATGTCCATGTCCCGCCTCCACCCCGTCTTTAACGTGGTGAAGTTACTCCCTATGCTTGAGGACCCAATTCCACGTCGGAAGGCTCATCCGCCACCTCCGCCAGAAATTGTAGATGGGGAAGAGCACTACGTGGTAGAACGGATCCTGGACAGCCGGTTTGTGCGAGGACGACTCCAATTCCTCGTGAAATGGGAAGGGTATGGGTACGAGGAGAATTCGTGGGTCCCGGAGCAATATGTTTCCGCTCCTGACAAACTCCGGGAGTTCTACAGGACACATCCAGGTGCCCCTCGCCGAATCCGCTCGCTGGCATTTCAATCCCTTGTGTCCCATGCTTCGAGGACGCAGCACGCTAGAGGGGGGGTGATGTCAGGGGACACCCTGTTTTCCATTCCCAGTTCCGACTCCATTTCCGACTCCGCTTCCGGTTCCGATTCCATCTCCGCATCCGCTTTCGGGAACGATTCCGCTTCTGGGAGAACTTCCACCAGTTCCGTTCGCCTTGCCAGTTCCACTCCAATTTCCGACTTCCGCCCAGGAACAGTGTCGGAAATCAAGCGACTGGCATCAAGGGTCGATCAAGGGTCAGGGGGATGCAGGGTTGATGGCGGGTGCCAAGCGTTGTCCCTGGCTGCGCAGCGTAGTATAATACGGGCTCGCTGACATTGGGGGTCCTTAGACTTTTCTCTTTGGATTTCCCCTTGTCAGGTGAGAAACCCCTCTCTTGTATGCTCTGTTCATTTATACATACTTTGGATTTCCCCTTGTCAGTTGTGTGGTAGTGTTATCTCCACGACTAGCCAGGGTTGCCCTTACAAATAGTGTCAAAAGGGGAAGTATGTGAATAGTAAAGAACAAGGGGATCAAAAGGTCAAAGTGTGGACGTTGCGGAATAGAGCCAGAGGAGGCATGGAGGTACCAGAGTTGGTCGAGCAGCATGGTCATAACATTACCTACCTTCAATCAATAAGATGTGTTTTACTTATCTGAAAGAAATTTTCTTATCCGAATGTGTTTGACTTATCCCAAGTTTGATTTACCCAAGGTGTTTGACCTTGCTGATGTGTTTGACCTTACCGAGGTGTTTGACCTTACCGAGGCGTTTGACTTGCACCCCCGCGCGAAGCCCGGGTATCCACCTAGTCTATAGTATAAAGTTGCTGGAAGGGTGGTTGTGGGTGTTTTACGTAATAATGTTACGTAATTTGCTGAGTTTGAACGCGAGCGGCGCAGCCGCGAGCGCCGTTCCTAGCTGCGCAGCCTGCTCTCTCTCTGTCTGCTACTGGCCTCCTCTGTGTCTGCTACGGGCTGTCTCTGCCTCCTGCCTGTCTCTCCTTGCCTCCATCCATTCCTGGCTGTCATCCCTGGCCCTGGTGTGTCTTCTTTTCCATTAATTTTCGCTTTTTTGGCCTTTTTTTATTATTGTTATTTCTTCATTTATTTTCGCTTTTTTTGACTTTTTTTCACCCCAGGTTTCTCCTCTCCTTGCCTCCATCCATTCCTGGCTGCCGTCCCTGCCCCTGGTGTGTCTTCTTTTCCATTAATTTTCGCTTTTTTGGCCTTTTTTTATTATTGTTATTTCTTCATTTATTTTCGCTTTTTTTGACTTTTTTTCACCCCAGGTTTCTCCTCTCCTTGCCTCCATCCATTCCTGGCTGCTGTCCCTGCCCCTGGTGTGTCTTCTTTTCCATTAATTTTCGCTTTTTTGGCCTTTTTTTATTATTGGTATTTCTTCATTTATTTTCGCTTTTTTTGACTTTTTTTCACCTCTCCTTGCCTCCATCCATTCCTGGCTGCCTTCCCTGCCCCTGGTGTGTCTTCTTTTCCATTAATTTTCGCTTTTTTGGCCTTTTTTTATTATTGTTATTTCTTCATTTTATTTTCGCTTTTTTTGACCTTTTTTCACCCCAGGTTTCTCCTCTCACTGCCTCCCTCCTGTCTACCATTGCAGGTCAGTTTTATGCTACTGTATCTGCCTTTCTTCATTTTTGTTATGTTTTTATTTCTTATATTTTCACTTTTTTTGGCATTTTTTAGGCTCTTTGCAGTTGACTTTGGTCCTGTAACTACTGCCCATCCTACCTGGCTATTGCTCCCCCATTCTGGTGAGTGTTATGCTACTGTATTTGCTATTTTAAGTATTTATATATCTGCAATCCCTCTGGTAATTATAGTTGTTTCCTTCTGGTATTTTTTGTTGTTTTATATCGCTTTTTCAGCCACAATTTGACTTCTTTATCCCAGATTTGTTCTTCAGTCTGTCATTCCTTAGGTATGGTCTTATTCTTATGGAACTTTGCCTTTTTGGGGCCTATTTGGGCTTGGTCCCTGACTGATTTGCTATTTCTTTCAGTCAAGCCCTGCAGCTATTTGGTAAGGTTTTGCAATGCATATGTTGGATTTTCAAGCTGTTGTTTTAGATTTTCTCCTTGGTTTTTGGCGTGCTCTGTGCTGTGCTAATCTCTGACCTTCCTAGAGCAGTTCGTGTGGTCAGTTGGTTGTATCGTGGACTGGCATACTCTACTGCATTGCAGTTTGATTCTGGCCAGAGTTACAACTCCAGTGTGGTCTGTGGACTAGGATTGGTTTGGTGGTGCACATTGGAGTTAGGCGGTTTAAGTGGACATTGACCATCTTGCTGGTATCTGTAGTGGATTTGTTTGGTTGGGTGTTTGGTTGGTTGGATTGTGCACTGGGAGCTTGCATTGCAGTTTGATTCTGGCTAGAGTTACAACTCTGTTAGCCAGTGTGGTCTGTGAACTGGGATTGGTTTGGTGGCACACATTGGATTTAGACGGTTTAGGTGGACATTGACTGCCTCCCTGGTATCCCCTATTGTTGGTCGTGAGCTACAGTCATTGTGAAAATGTGAGTATCCTTTATATATATATATTTTGGCTTGATTTGAAACTGACTGTAATCTAAGGGAACCCTCTACACCAGAGCGTGATATGCAGGAGGAGCATGCTCTGGAGCGTCAGCGTCGGTTGCCAATGACGTCCCCTTCTGTGCGTCGTCGGGAGAGGGTTCTTGCTGCAGCTCAAGAACGTCTTCGAAATCCTGACCCTCCACCTCCTCAGCCATTTCCTCGACCTCTACTCCCTCAGGACAATGCAATTCCTTGGCCTCCTGTGGCTGGACCTTCAAATGCCATTCCACCTGATCTAAGTCCTCGGGATGCTGTACGTGCCATACAAGAACAGTTAGCTGATATGCCTCTTGCACCTGTGCGTCAAAGACAGGCCCAGGCAGCACCTCCTCCTCCTGTCCCTATAGGCTCTGCAGCTGTAGCTCTGTTGCGGGCCCAGGCTGCTAATCTCAATCCTATGCCTCTGCCACAACGAGGACGGCCACGACGACGTGCTCAGGCATTGAATCCAAACCCTGAACCTCTCCCAGATCAAATGCCACTCCAACAGCAGCCTGCACCACAACGACCTGTGCTTCCACAGCCTCCACATCCACCTGCTCATCCTCGGGCCCCTCCACTTCCACTGCCTCATCAGCCTGCTCCACAACAACCTGTGCCTCCTGTTGCCCCTGTGCCCCCTGTGCCTCCACACCCTCTGCATCCACCTGCTGCTCCTCAGCCCCCTCCACTTCCACCGCCTCCACCAATGCCTTTAAGAAACCTTCCACTAGCACGTCGCCCTTTGATTGAACAACAGATTGCACCTCATGACCTTGGTGCTATGGATGACAAATGTCCAAAATGTAAAGCATGGCATTGGAAGGCAGAGCGTCTGGCCGACTCTACCATTGCTGAGCCCAAATTTGGTATATGTTGCTCAAAGGGCCAGATACACCTTGAATTGTTGATGGAACCTCCAGAACCACTAAAGACTCTTTTGGCCAGCCAAGACAGGCGTGGAAAACAGTTTAGGGAAAAGATTCGGAACTATAATGCTGCACTGGCATTTGTCTCTGTGGGAGTGAACATAGATGAAAATGTTGTGAATAGACCTGGGCCATATGTCTTCAAAATTCAGGGAGGCCTCTATCATATTCATGGCGCTCTTCTTCCTACTCAGGGTCAGGATAGGCCACCCAGCTATGCGCAGCTCTACTTTTATGATCCAGCAGAGGCTTTGCGACGTAGGGAGGCCAATAACAGTTTTGATCCTTTGGATTCAGATGTTTTAAGTGACCTCCAGGAAATGATGCAGGCTCACAATCCATTGGTTCCAATCTATCAGCAGGCGATGGAAAGGCTTAGGAACCAGCCAGATAGGTTGACTGTGGAGGCCAGACTCACCTACAGAGCACATACAGACCAGAGAAGATATAATATTCCTACAGCGGATGAGATTGCCATTGTGCTCCCTGGAGAAGGTGTGCCTGGAGGCACTAGAGACATTGTCATTCAGCTTAGAGGTGGAGAACTGCGACGAATTCAGGCCGAACATGCTTTGTATGCACCACTACACTATGTCCTTCTCTTTCCCAGAGGTGAATCAGGCTGGGATTGGGACATTCCACGGATAGACCAAGCTCTTCCACGACAAGGCCAGGAGGGGGAGGAGGAGGAGGACCCTTCAAGTGACAGGCGTGTGACCATGTCAAAATACTATCGTTATCGTCTTTTTCCAAGGGAGGGTGAAGCTGAAACTCTCTTCCTGGCTGGCAAGCTCTTTCAGCAATACATTGTGGATGCTTGGGCAGCGACTGAACAGCAGAAGCTAAATTGGATCAAATACCATCAACATGAGCTGCGAGCTGAGGTCTACAATCAGATGATTGATACATTTGGACCTGAGGACAATCAGGCCAATCCAGCTAACTTGGGACAAAAGGTCATCTTGCCTGCTACATTTACTGGGAGCGCCAGGGATATGAACAAGAATTTTCAAAATTCAATGGCAATCACTAGGAAGCATGGTCCAGCAGATGTCTTTGTGACAATGACAGCAAACCCCCAGTGGAAAGAAATCAAAGATGCTCTCAAGCCAGGCCAGACTCCAAGTGATCGTCCTGACTTGGTTGCAAGGGTTTTTCATCTCAAGAAGGAGCAATTGATCAAACATATCATGAAGGATGGTATCCTTGGTCGCACAGTTGCACGTGTCCATGTGATCGAATTCCAGAAGCGGGGGCTCCCTCATATGCACCTTCTTATATGGTTTAAAGAGGAGGATAAGATCAGGACACCGGAAGCTGTGGATGCTTTGGTTTGGGCTGTCTTTCCTGATCAGCAAGAGCATCCAAGGCTCTACAAATTAGTTTGTGATCTAATGACTCATGGCCCCTGTGGACAAGCGGGTCCTCGGGCTTCTTGCATGACAGAGGGCAAGTGTTCCAAACATTTCCCAAAGGAATTTCGTGAGGTGACATCTGTCACTGAAGATGGCTATCCACAGTATCGCCGTCCTAATGATGGCAGACAGCATAATGTCAGAGGCAACATCATGGACAACCGCGACGTGGTTCCCTATTGTCCCACCCTCCTCTTGGAATTTGAATGCCATATTAATGTGGAACCCACTTTCAATGTGCGCTCTATCAAGTACATTCACAAGTATATGTACAAGGGGCCTGACAGGACCACAATGACCATTAATAAGGAGAGGGATGAGGTTAAACAGTACCTCGATGCACGCTATGTCAGCTCACATGAAGGTGCTTGGAGACTGCTGGAATATAAAATGCATGTTCAGGTCCCTCCTGTCATGGCACTTCCAGTCCATTTGCCAGGGCAGCACAATGTGATATTTGATCCTCATATCGATCCAGGCATGGCTTTGCAGACGGCAGAGGATGCTAAGACCATCCTCATGGCCTATTTTGAAGCCAATAACAGATATCCTGAGGCACGTGAACTACTCTATGTGGAATTTCCTGAGCACTATGTTTGGAAAAAGCAAGCCAAGCGGTGGCAACCTCGCCAGCGGGGTTTCAGTCTCGGTCGCCTTCATTTTGCAAGTCCAGCCTCTGGAGAGCGCTTTTTCTTGCGAACCCTCCTTACAGTTGTCAGAGGTGCAACGTCATTTGAGGAGCTTAGATCATTTGATGGTGACCTTTGTCCTACTTACAAGGCTGCATGCCTGGAAAGGGGCCTGTTAGAAGATGATTCAGAGTGGACACAGTGTCTTCAGGAGGCTGCACATATACAAACAGGTTTCCAGCTCAGGAGGTTATTTGTCACTATTCTCCTTCGGTGTAACCCTGCTCGGCCTGCTCAAATCTGGGAGGAGTTTCAGGAGCGTATCTGTGATGACCTGGAGTATCAGCTTCAAAATAGGCATGGCATTCACCATCCTACCAATGATCAAATCTATGACTTTGGTCTCTTTCTCATTGACAAGATCATACGTCAGGGGGGGAAGTCTCTGGATGAGTTCCCAGATATGCCACAGATAATGGGGCACTGGGAGGGATTGGTAGGGAACCGTTGGATAGCTGAGCAGCGGGACTATGACCCAGCTACAGAGCTGGAAAAAGCCGCCACCAATATTGACAAGCTTAATGCAGAACAGAGGCGTGTCCATGATGAGATCCTCCATTCAGCCATAAATGGAGAGGGTCTTCTGTTCTTTGTCAATGGCCCTGGTGGTACAGGCAAAACTTTTACCTGGAACACCCTGGCTCATTCTATCAGAGGAAGGGGTCTTATTGTCCTATGCATTGCATCTTCAGGAATTGCAGCATTGCTTCTGATTGGGGGCAGAACATCACATGCTATGCTCAAGATTCCAATTCTGATTCATGAGGGTTCTCTATGTGACATCAAAAGAGGCTCACCATTGGCAGAACTTCTCAAGCAGGTCCATTTGATCATATGGGATGAGGTGCCTATGCAGCATCGTCATGTAGTTGAAGCTGTCGACAGAACCTGCAGGGATGTCCTAGAGCGTCCAGATCGTCCATTTGGTGGTATTACTGTGGCTTGGGGTGGAGATTTCCAGCAAACTCTGCCTGTCGTTCCTCGAGGTAACAAGGAGGAGATCGTGGGTGCTTCTATCCAAAGATCTCCTTTGTGGCATCATGTCAAGGTCCTCCATCTTACTCAAAATATGCCAGTCGACCCTCATGATCCCCAGAGTGAACAATTTGCTCAGTGGCTCTCTGATGTTGGTCAGGGAAAGGATCTCCCTTTGGACAATTCATTCACACTTCCTCAGCACATGATCTGTGGACCACAGGTGTCAGATCTCATTGCAGCTATCTATCCTAACATTGGTACTGGGGAGGCACTCCAAGACAAATACTTTTTGGAACGTGCCATCCTTTGCCCTCGCAATATGGAAATGGATGAGATTAATGCTGAGGTGCTCAATGTATTCCCTGGGGAGGAGCGTCTCTATCCCAGTGCAGACTCAGTCAAAGGAAATGAAGATGGCAATGTGTATCCTGTGGAGTATCTCAACTCACTCAACATGGGTGGGCTTCCACCATCTCAACTCAGGCTTAAACCTGGAGTGGTACTCATGCTTCTTCAGAATATTGACCTTGGTCGTGGACTCTGCAATGGTACAAGGTTGCGTCTCATCAATATGACCAACAGGGTACTCTTTGTGAGGATCATTTCAGGACCATTTTCAGGAGAGACTGCATTTATCCCTAGGATTACAGTGACACCCACCTCAGACCAATTGCCATTTGAGCTCCAGCGTCGCCAGTTTCCTGTCAGGCTGGCCTTTGCCATGACTATCAACAAGTCTCAAGGGCAGTCTCTTGGCACGGTAGGCATAGACTTGCGATACGTGGTATTTTCACATGGACAGTTGTATGTTGCAGTGTCAAGAGGCACTAATTGGAACAGAGTCCATATTCTTTTAGGGGAGGGGAACAAAACTTCTAATATTGTATACAAAGAAGTGTTGCTGAAGCCTGATTAAATATGTATTTCCATTTGTATTTAATGTATGTAGTTGCATTTCACCAAATAATTCTTTGATTCTATTAACTAACCATGTGCAATGTTAACCCTAAATAACCCGGTGCGAAGCATGGGTCTATTGGCTAGTAGCAGATACAGTTACAAAAATGTACCAGAAAGGGGATAATACCCAGGTAGGGTATGCAGTAGTGACTGGACAAATGCACTTGAAAAGTGCCTACAAAATGCCAACAAAGCAAAGTTATAGCAAATAAGAACACAATAAGCATCAAGAAAAGGCAGGTACAATAGCATAACTCTCACCAGAAACACCCAGGTAGCAAGTGCAGCAGTGACAGGAAGAATGTCACTTGAAAAGTGCTTAAAAAATGCCAAAAAAGCGAAATTATAGCAAATAAGAAGATAATAAGCATCAAGAAAAGGCAGATACAATAGCATAACACTCACCAGAAACACCCAGGTACTCAGTGCAGCTGTGACAGGAAGAATGTCACTTGAAAAGTGCCTAAAAAAGGCCAAAAAAGCGAAATTATAGCAAATAAGAACACAATAAGCATCAAGAAAGGGCAGATACAATAGCATAACACTCACCAGAAACACCCAGGTACTCAGTGCAGCAGTGACAGGACAAATGGCACTTGAAAAGTGCCTAAAAAAGGCCAAAAAAGCGAAATTATAGCAAATAAGAACACAATAAGCATCAGGAAAAGGCAGATACAACAGCATAACACTCACCAGAAACACCCAGGTACTCAGTGCACCAGTGACAGGACAAATATCACTTGAAAAGTGCCTAAAAAAGGCCAAAAAAGCGAAATTATAAATAACCAACATAAAAAGGCAGTTTCAGTAGCATCAAACTCACCAGAAAGAACCTAGATAGGATGTTAATGGAAGGGATGCAGGTGGTGGGAGGGATGGGATGGGATGGGATGGTGGTAGAAGGAGGGCAGAGGGGACCGGCTGCGCAGCGTCTGCCAGGTCACCCAGCGGTGTACCGGCAAGCCCCAGAGACCGGTCGGTCTGGGCTGGGCCTGGGCCTAGGGCTCGCGGCTGCGCCGCTCGCTCTGCTGACCTAATGTTTACGTAACATTATTTGTAAGCGGCGCCCACAACCACCCACCATGCTCGTTTAACTCTTAGACTAGGTGGATACCCGCGCTTCGTGCGGGGGTGCAAGTCAAACGCCTCGGTAAGGTCAAATGCATCAGTAAGTCTAACACATCGGTAAGTCTAACATATCAGTAAGGTCAAGTGCATTGGGGAAAATCAAAGCAATCAATTTGCATCAAGTAGATATCAGAAATCAAGGAGCTCTAAGTAATACATCTTTATATACAATGTTGGTTGTGTTCAAACCCTCCTCAAGCAAGACCTTCACTTTGTTCCAGCTTGTTCCCCTTGAAACACCAACATACAACTGACCATGTCCAAACACTGGATATCTCAGGTCCAGCCCAACCGTACCCAAAGACTGTCCCTGAGACTTGTTGATGGTCATTGCAAATGCCACACGCACTGGAAACTGTCTCCTCTGCAGCACAAATGGTAATTCCCCCTCTGATGGTGAAATGGTGATCCTGGGGATGAAAGCAGTATTTCCTGCACGTGGACCTGAGATGATCCTGACCTCCAACACTCTATTCCTCATCCTCACCAACCGCAACCTTGTCCCATTGCATAGTCCTTGCTTCTTATCCAAATTGCGCAACATCATCAGAGGCACTCCAGGCTTGACTTCCAAGTGAGCAGGAGGAAGACTGCCCATCTCTATGGAATTCAGATACTCCACAGGATACTGCTCTGCAAAGTCGGTTTCCTTGACAGAATCTGCACAGTGGAAGACCTGAGCATCACCTGGAAACTGCCTCAACACCATGGAATTGATCTCATTGACCTCAATATTTCTGGGACAGAGGATGGCCCGCTCTAAAAAATAATTGTCCTGGGCAGGGATTGCATTGCCAATGCCAGGGTATATTTCCTGGATCAGCTCTGCAATTCCAGGGCCACAAACCATGTGAGGAGGGAGTGAGAAGGTATGATCTAGTGGGAGATCCTTTCCCTGACCCACATTCTGCAGCCATTCTGCAAACCTGGCTCTGTCAGGGTCATTTCTCACCCGCATGTTCTCTGTCAGATGGAGGACCTTGATCCTTGGCCACAGATATGACTTCTGAAGGGTAGCTCCCACGATATCCTCCTTGGAGCCTTTAGGGACAATTGGGAGAGTCTGCTGAAAGTCACCTCCAAAGGCGACCGTGATGCCACCAAAGGGTCTGTCAGGCTGGTCAAGGAAATCCCTCAGTGTCCTGTCAATGGCCTCTACGGCATGGCGATGCTGCATTGCAGCCTCATCCCAAATGATGAGCCTGGCCAGTCTCAGCATATCAGCCTGGTCAGAGTTCTTTTTGATGGAGGAGAGAGAGCCCTCATGGACAGGAATTGGAATTCCAAGCATGCTGTGAGAGGTTGTCCCATTAGTGAGGATAAGTGCAGCCATTGCAGATGAGGCTACAGCAAGCACAATGAGACTCTCCGCTCTACAGGAGTGGATTAGGGTGTTCCATGTGAATGATTTCCCAGCGCCCCCTGATCCAGTGACGAAAAACATTTGTCCATTAGGTTTCCCCTGAGCATCTATGTCCAGTGCCGACCGTAATATCTGATCATGCGCAGACCTTTGCCCCTCATTCAGCTTGGGAACCTCCTCATCAGCCATCTGCCTCTCTTGAACAGGGTCATAGTCCCTCTGCTCAGCTATGAACCTGTTTCCAATCAGGACCTCCCACTCGCCTACCACCCGAGGCATATCTTTAAAGCTGCTCAAGGACATTCCATTACGCTGAAGGAGTTTATCCAAGAGAAAGAGGCCAAAATCATAGACCTGATCATCCTGTGGCTCCTGGATAATGTGTCTGACTTGGAGCCGATGTCTGAGATCATCACATATGTGCTCCTTGAAGGCGTCCCATAGTCTGTCAGGCTGTGAGGGAATGCAATGACCAAGGATGGTGGCAAAGAGATGTCTGAGCTGAGCGCCTGTTTTCATGCCACTGGCTTCCTGGAGACACAACCTCCACTCCTGATCATCCTCCAGAAGTCCCCTGGCAAGACAGGCCTCCTTGTAAGTAGCACATTGTATGCCATCCACCGTCCTAAGCTCCTCAAAGGATCTGGCCCCCTTGACCACCGTGAGGAGAGTGCGCAAATAAAATCTCTCTCCTGATTTTGGGCTTGCAAAGTGCAGGCGTCCAATGCTATATCCCCTTTGACGTGGTGTCCATACCCTTTCCTCTTTTTCCAGGTAAAATGCTCAGGAAAATCCACATAGAGCACATCGCGTGCATGAGGATAGGCAGCATTGGCCTCAAAGTAAGCCATGAGCGCTGTCTTTGACCCCTCCACCCTGTTCATGATGGTGAGCGGATCAGCATCAGGATTGAAAATGACTGATTGCTGGTCTTTTTCATGGACTGGCAGTGCCATGACTGCAGGCACCTGGGTGTGGATTTCCCGCTCCAGCAACCTCCAACAGGCCTCATGAGCACTGACATAGCGAGCGTCCAGGTACTTCTTTATCTCATCATGGTTGACACCGAACTCCATCGTGGTCCGATCGTGGCCCTTGTATAGATACTTTGGATATACTTGACGCACCTCACACTGAAGGTGAATTCAAGGTTGATGTGACACCGGAGTTTGAGCAAGAGCAGAGCAGAGTATGGCACAACCCATCTGTTGTCCAGCATGTGACCTCTGACATTGTGCAGCCTTCCATCATTGCGACGACGATATTTTGGATATCCATCTACATTCACAACGGTCTCCTCACAGAATGGCTTT
This sequence comes from Gautieria morchelliformis, assembly GCA_015179125.1. NCBI lineage: Eukaryota > Fungi > Basidiomycota > Agaricomycetes > Gomphales > Gomphaceae > Gautieria > Gautieria morchelliformis. Next base: position 25,859 of record WHVA01000472.1, on the reverse strand, counting down.
GGGAAGCCTTTCTTGCACTTGCCATTTTCCATGCAGGGTGCATCTGGATTCATTTGTCCACAGGGACCATCTGTCATCAGCTCACAGACCAACTGGTAGAGGACAGGATGTGTCTCTGGATCAGGGAACTCAGCTGAAATCATAGAATCCACCTCATGTGGATGTTTGACCTTGGACTCCCTATCCAACCAGGTAAGCAGGTGCATGTGTGGGAGCCCCCTCTTCTGGAATTCAATAGTGTGAACGCGAGCGACAGTTTCTCCAAAGATCTTGTCCTTGACGATCAAGTCAATGAGGTATTTCTTTTTGAGGTGAAACACCCGCGACACCAGGTCAGGTCTGTCCTGAGCAGTTTGTCCAGGGAGCAACTCAGCCACTATCTCATCCCACTTTGGATTGGCAGTCATGGTAATAAATAAATCAGGGGGACCCTTCTTTGTTGCAATGGCCAGGGAGTTCTGGCAGTTTTGATTCATGTCCCGTGTACTCCCTTGAAATGTCGCAGGCAGAATGACTTTTACACCCAAGCTGTTTGCATCTCCAATGTCATTGTCCAAGCCTCCATATGAATCTACCATCTGGTTATACTGCTCAGCACGCAGAGTGTGTTGATTGGCCCTGATCCACCTCAGTCTGCTTTGCTCTGCAGCAGCCCAGGAGTCTACAATGTACTGCTGGAACAATTTGCCACCACGCAGGAGTGTTGTAGGTTCTCTCGCTCTCTGGAACAGACGATACGCATGGTACTGTATTTGGGTGACCTGTGTCCGTCTGTTTGGATTGGGATTGGCCTGCCGAGCACGCTCTGGCTCATGATAAGGAATACCTGGTTCCCATCCCAACTCTCCCTTGGGAAAGAGCAAGACATAGTGCAGAGAGGCATAGTTTGCATTGGTATCCAATACCCTTCTGAAAGGTCCACCTCTGAGCTGGACAATAATATCCCTAGGTTCAGGGTCGATGCCATCTCCAGGAAGAACGACTGCAATCTCATCTGCAGTTGGGACATTATATCTCCTAGGATCCCTGTGTGCCCTATATGTGAGCCTTGCCTGGATGTCACCATTCTGTTCTTGAGCTCTGAGCCTCTCAGCTGCTTGTTTATATGTGCGCACATGAGGATTGCATAGCAGGAGCATTTCCTGCAAGTCTCCCATGATAGTTGGAGACAGACGCTCGTTACGATTTTTTCTCTTTGCCAAAGCCAGTGCAGGATCATATATGTAAAGCTGGGCATACTTTGGATTGTCTTCATTGTCAGGGAGGAGAGAGCCATGGAGATGATACAGTTCACCCTGTAGCTTGAGCACATATGGACCACGACCCTCCCGAAGCAAATCTTGGTCAAAGTTGGCCCCCACAGAAGTGAATGCAAACGCAGCATTATACTGCCTGATATTCTGGCGAAATCCTTTTGCCTCAGGGTCCTGGCCTTCTAAGAGCTGTTTCAATGGCTGAGGGGGCTGTGGCAGGTCTTCCAGCTGCACCTTTCCTTCCATACAGCAATCACCAAACCTGGGTCGCACATTTGAGGATTTCTGCAGGCGTTCTGCCCTCCAGTGTAATGCTCCACAGTCAGGGCAGGGAACAACCATGGGACCCAGATCATGACGCAGCACATCTGCCTGGATTATTCTAGAGCGACCGAGTGGAATAAAAGGAGGAGGTCGCTGAGGACGCTGCCGAGGTATAGGGAGTGGCTGAGGAGGCTGAGGAGGTGCAGGGAGTGGCTGAGGAGGCTGTGGAGGTGCAGGGAGAGGCTGAGGAGGTGCAGGGAACATCTGGGGAGGCTGAGGAGGTGCAGGGAGTGGCTGAGGAGGCTGAGGAGGTGCAGGGAGTCGCTGAAGAGGCCGCAAAAGCGCAGGGAGTAGCGGAGGCATTGGTCTTATTGCATTGGCCTGAGCACGCAATGCTGCCACTCCTGCAGAACCTACTACAGGAGGAGGCGCTGGTTGTACAGATGCAGGCCTGTGCCTTCCCAAAGGCCGCAATGCAGCTGCCTGAGCACGCAAGTCTGCAATGGCTGCTGAACCTACTATAGGAGCTGGCTGTACAGGGTCTGGCCTATTTCTTCTCAGGGGCTGTAATGGTGGGATAACTGCTAACTGAGCATGAAGGGCTGCCACCTGCTCTCCAGGACTGAGATTAGGAGGACGTGATGAGGGTGCCAGCATGGGCAGACGTGAAGAGGGTGCAAGCATAGGAGGACGTGATGGCCCGGCCACAGGTTGTTGAAAAGGATCAGCGACATTGCTTCTAGGAGGAGGGTGAGGCATGGCAAAAGGCTGTGGGGGAGGGGGTGGCTGGTCCTGAGCTCTGACAGCAGCAGCAGCAAGCGCACGTGCTCTCCGATCAGTGGGTGATGTCATATGACCCTCCTGCTCCTCCCTTGCCCTTTCACGCTCCTGCTGACGATTTCTCTCTGGAGTAGATGGATACCTGAGAAATGCAGGTATAAGCTTAGAGGAACAATCAAGCTACCAGAATTCAACTTACATTTGCAAGCAGATGCTGTTGTTGTTAATTTATCTTGGGCAAAGTCAGGGAATTTATTAATTTCTAATTAAATAAATGTCAGACAGCTCACACCAGACCACCGAGAAATACATACATACCCAGGAAGGGACAGGTAATTGTTTGTTAAGCAAAGTCAAGGGAATTTATTAATTTCTATTTAAAATAAAATAAATAAATGTCAGATGGCTCACACCAGACCACAGAGAAATATATACATACCAAGGAAGGGACAGGGAAATTGATTGATGAAAATATCCAAGTCTTCTTCGGCTATCCAACTGGAATAATTCCAGTAAAAGGTCCTGGTCCTGGTCCTGGTCCTGGGGAGATGTCTTCTTCAGCCACCAGTAGTGCAAGTCAACACTAAGAGAACTGCAATGCAATTGTAGCTCCCTCTAAGGCAGCCTGGGATGACTACCTGGCTCCTTAGCAGAGAAAAAGCTGCCCCACTGAAGAGGTCAACCCCAATAGTTCAGAGCAGAGATCTCCCTGGGAAGAGATCTTTTGTAGTCTACACTATATAGGCTATCTATTGTTTCACTCTCACACAATTTTATTCTATCTAGTAGGCAGAGAGGAGAGGAGGGTGGTGGAGTGCGCAGATGCGGCTGCGCAGCGTTCTGCCAGCGCAGCGCTGCTTTGAGCGCCTGAGCCGGCAGACAGGCATAAACCGCAGCCGCGAGCGCGCTCCAGAACGCTGCGCAGCCGCATTGAGTGCTGGAGCCAGAAGACTGGCGCAAACCGGCAGCCCGGCATGATCCGGTTTGGGCCAGCTGCGCCACTCGCGTCCTTGGCTCGCGGCTGCGCCGCTCGCGTCCGATTGGCCAGCTGACTAAGGCTGACATAAAACCTGACATAAGCTCGACGCCCACAACCCACCGAGGCGCTTTCATATAGTGTAATGCTGGGCCACCTCCACCTCCCCATAGATAAAGCCATCGAAGCCTATGCCAATTTCACCTCAAAAGTGTTCTCGGAGAAGAAACCATTTTGGAAGGATGGAATGTTCAAGGCTAGCAATTTGGAGGAAGCTATTAAGGCGATCATCCAAGAATCGACTGGCGACCCTAATGCATGCATGCTCGATCCAAGACCAAGCAGCGAAGTGTGCAAAACGTATGTTTACATTGCCGCTCTTTCTTGACTTAGTACATAGTTGACCGTGGACCAGTTTCGTCTGCATGATGCCCGCAAATAATATAAGCACACCCCACCTCTTTTGCACGTACACCGTGGAAAGGAATGGATCGCTCGACTGCGCTATCTGGGAGGCCGCTCGTGCCACGTCTGCCGCTCCTACTTTCTTCAAACGTATCTTCATCGGCATACCACCTCTGGATGAAGAATTTGTTGATGCCGGTCTGGGTTGCAACAACGCTGTCAAGCAAATCCTCAGGGAGGCAGAACACACCTTTCCATGCCAGCATATTGCTTGCATCATAAGTATTGGGACAGGTCATGTCGCCATGACGGGCCTACCAGCACCCAATCCGTTCAACAGGGTCATTCCTTTAGATGTAGCCAAGGTATTGGAGAAGATCACGACCGAATGTGAAGCCACAGCGGAGGAAACTGAATTCCGCTTTGGATCTATTGCAAATGGTTACTTCCGGTTCAATGTGGAACAAGGAATGCAAAATGTGACGCTAGCGCAGTGGGAAAGGCTGAGAGAGGTGAAGACACACACATTGCAGTATCTGCAGCAGGGAAAAGTAGACAAGATGCTCACAGTGGCTTTCAAAGTGCTGAGAGAGTGCCGGGAAGTGATGGCTGCTGCACACCTCAGTGCGTACAACCTGAAATGCCTCACAGCTGATGACATATGTTTTATGGTAGACACTGTTGGAGCAGGCACTATTGGCCAGCTGTCAGGTAAACATGGAGCGGAGCTCGCTGTAAGGCTTGTCTGCAACCAACAAGCAGATTTACTGGACGAGAAGATATCCTTTTGCAACTTGAGGGGTATTTTTTCCCAGACCAAACATCCACTGTTACAGAGGAACAGCGCATCTTTCTCATGTATGGGCTTGGTGGTGCTGGAAAAACACAGATTGCATTGAGATTCATTGAAAAGTTTTATCAATGGTGGTCCAGTTCATCCTGGTCTGTTATGTTGGGACTAACTTGTGTTGTGTTTAGTTTTTGGAGAGTCTATTATGTTGATGCAAGTAGTGTGACTACTTTGGAGTCTGGCCTTGAAGATATTGCTTGGGAAGAGGGTATTGGTGAGACTGCCAAAGATGCTCTTCTCTGGCTTTCTGGACAACACCAAGGGTGGTTGCTCTTCCTGGACAATGATGATGACCGTGACATAAACCTTCGAAAGTACTTCCCAGCATGCAAGTATGGAAACATCATTGTGACAAGTCGTAATGTGGAGTGTTGTGTGCATGCACCCAGCTCCAACTGTCATGTGTCAAGTATGAATGCTGTGGAAGCTATTCAGTTGCTTCTTGTATTCTCTACAGTCAAAAGTTCTGCAAAGAATCTTAGCTTGGCATCTCTGATTGTCAAAAAACTTGGTTATCTTGCCCTGGCCATTGTACAAGCTGGTGCCTATATCTCAAAGGGATGCAGTCTAAATGAATACCTGAAGATTTTTCAGAAGGATCGAGCTCAGTTGATGAGCAAGCACTCAATACAAATAGTGGATAATGATCCATGGGCTGTATATGCAACATGGGAAATAAGCTTTAAAAAACTAAGTCCCATTGCAGCAACCCTGCTACACTTGTGTGCATTTTTACATTATGGGGGGATTTCCAAAAGCATCTTTCAAAAGGCTTCTCTCAGGGATCTAGATGGACCATTTGATGATGCAAGACAATTTCTGCACAACTTTCAAACCACAGATGGTGGCTGGAGTGATTTTCAATTTCAGGAGATCATTAATGAGTTAGCTTCATACTCATTAATTAGTACTGATGAAGAAGACAGTACTTTTTCCCTTCATCCACTAGTACATGTCTGGGCTCAAGATAACCTAGAGGTAGTAGAGGAGGAGAATAAGCAAGGGTGTACAATGCAGATACTAGCACTTTCTATCCCATATGAGGATAGTACGGAGGATTATGCTTTTAGGAGATCTCTTCTGTCTCATATCAATGAGCTACATACAAAACCTACAGATTCAAGCATGGCAGAAAGATTTGCAAAAGTGTTCAAAGAAGCAGGATGGTGGAAGGATGCTGAAGAGCTGGAGATTGAAGTGATGGAGACAAGCAAGAGAGTCCTTGGTGAGGAGCATCCTGACACCCTGCAGGCAATTGGCAACCTTGCCTTAACCTATTGGATTCAGGGCCGGTGGAAGGATGCTGAAGCGCTAGAGATTCAAGTGATGGAGGCAACAAAGACAGTCCTTGGTGAGGAGCATCCTGACACCCTGATAGGTATGGGCAACCTTGCCTCAACCTATTAGAGTCTGGGCCAGTGAACGGATGCTGAAGAGCTGGAGATTGAAGTGATGGAGATAAGCAAGAGAGTCCTTGGTGAGGAGCATCCTGACACTCTGATGGCTATAGACAACCTTGCCTCAACCTATCAGAGTCTGGGCCTGTGGAAGGATGCTGAAGACCTGCATGTTCAAGTCATAGAGGCAAGCAAGAGGGTGCTTGGTGAGGAGCATCCTGACACCCTGATAGCTATGAAAAACCTTGCCACAGCCTATCAGAGTCTGGACAAATGGAAGGATGCTGAAGAGCTGGGGGTTCAAGTCATAGAGGCAAGCAAGAGGGTGCTTGGTGAGGAGCATCCTGACACCCTGATAGCTATGAACAACCTTGCCTCAGCCTATCAGAGTCTGGACAAATGGAAGGATGCTGAAGAGCTGGGGGTTCAAGTCATAGAGGCAAGCAAGAGGGTTCTTGGTGAGGAGCATCCTGACACCCTGATGGCTATAGACAACCTTGCCTCAACCTATCAGAGTCTGGACAAATGGAAGGAGGCTGAAGAGCTGGGGGTTCAAGTCATGGAGGCAAGCAAGAGGGTTCTTGGTGAGGAGCATCCTGACACCCTGACGGCCATGGGCAACCTTGCCATAACCTATTGGAATCAGGGCCAGTGGAAGGATGCTGAAGAGCTGGAGATTGAAGTGATGGAGACAAGCAAGAGAGTCCTTGGTGAGGAGCATCCTGACACCCTGATGGCTATGGACAACCTTGCCTCAACCTATCAGAGTCTGGGCCAGTGGAATGATGCTGAAGACCTGCAGGTTCAAGTCATGGAAGCAAGCAAGAGGGCCCTTGGTGAGGAGCATCCTGACACCCTGAGAGTCATGGGCAACCTTGCCTTAACCTATAGGAATCGGGGCCAGTGGAAGAATGCTGAAGAGCTGGACATTCAAGTCATGGCGTTAAGCAAGAGGGCCTAGTCAATGCCATCCCCAATATTGAGTTGACTATTTTTAATGTGTAATGATATATGGACTTAGCTTCTCCCTGTATGCTTTTGCGGGGTGCGTTCATTGTGTTGTTGTTTTTGGCACTGGACAGTTTCGGATTGGACGTGGCGGGGGTTGTGTTCCACCTTTCGCGCGGTTTTGTGCCTGCGTGTATACAGGGCTTGTTACAAAACCCAGTGTTGTGACTAGAATGTCTTGTGAATTTAGTTAGATTAATCAGAATACAATTTTATTCTGATGCTCCAGGAGTGGGTATGCTTCATGCACCCTGACACATGGGCTTTGCCTGGGTGTTAAGACCTGCTCCCAAGTCCTGTCCCAAGGCCTCAGCCACAGCACTTGCTGGGGAACATTTGGCTTAACTGGGGTTTCCTCGGTTCTTCCTTTACCCTGACTGCCATTCTTAGGTAGTCCTGTTGCATTCCTGAGGATTGTCCTTTTATCTTTCTTATCTGCTGTATTTGGGCATTGATGTGCTCTTTCTCTTCCTTGCTTTTTGTATGTGAACCTCCTGTCATGTACACTAACCCCTCAGTCCTGATATAGAAAAACATGCTCGCACTCGAGGCCTACATCCCTTGTAAGCCCATCCTATTAGTCTATACATTGTGCGAAGGTCAATTGTGATTTCATCTGTGAAAACCAAATGGTCCAGTGGTTCACTACCAATACGAAACTGGAAAGCAGTCCACAAGGCTTCACAGCGCTCTGCGGCTGCCTGTGAAAGCTGGATTGGAGACAAATATAAAGGTTGTCATTCTTTGAGGATTTAACGACTCACTTTCTTTCTTTGCAAGCCAAGATGTCAAAGCATCCTCCAGACAGTTGATATACTTACTAAAATACCATGCTGCACCTCTAGCTCTTCGACAAGCTCATCGAGGTAAAGATTGGGCGAGCGTTCAAGAAGTGCAAGAAGAAACTGTTATAAAATAAAATAAGCTACAGCTAAACACAGACATGAATTACTTACTTCACTCTAAGCTGAGGTCATTTTTGACCCATGAGATAGCCGCTTTGGCTCTGCCACAACCTCTCCAACATCCCGCCAGAGTTTGATTGTGCATTGAACTACACGTAGTGACATATCGAGGTCAATTGCAATATCGGTTGATTTCTTGTTGAGCTTGAATTTTTGGTATATAACGCGATCCCGCAGATCCTTGCTGTACATGTGACGAAGAGGCTTATGGTTGCCAGGGCGAGGCATATGAGCGATGGTGTGGGTAGTACATACAAGGAGAACAGAAGTTCTCAAAACACACACCTTGACCAAGATTCTATGACATGAATCACACGACAGCATTTGTAAAGACATTCCGGGCTAGGTCTGGACCACCCTTACTCCCAATGCTGAACCTAACTCAAGTGTAATTTTGAGGGGTCGAATGTCCACTATCCCATTTTTATTGGTGCGTTTGCTACTTATGCTTACTTTACATCCTTGCTGAAAGGGCTGTCACGCGTCCCAACTACAAGTCCACCATTGTGACTTGAAGCGCCCCTTCTACTCCTACAAGCATGAGCAGTTCCTTCCTGTCATCCACCCGCACCCTGACCGACCGTGGCTCCATCACTCCTACTGTCAATACCCTCGCGATGACCACCGCCATGTCCCGCGCCTGCACATGCTACTGCAACACCAACCGCGGCGACGCCATCGCACACCTCGAGGGCTGCCAGCCCAGTCGTGTCACGTCCACGCTCCTGTCCCTCTACCGGCTGCTGTTTGGGCCCATATCCCCCATGTCCCCTGCGTGGAGTCCCCTGGGTGTCAAGGTGTGTCGATGCCCCCGCACCCTGCTAACCGTATGCCCAGTCTCCTCACGATGAGCTCCATGTTGTCCATGCTACAATTGCACCAGAACCTGCGCCCATACCTGCACCGGCACCTGCACCCACACCCACACCCGCCGCCGCCCACTTCCCCACCACCCCATCCTCCTACACCAGCTCACCCACCCCAGCACCTCCGTGCCCCTCACCCCCGCCACATACGCGTGCGCCCCTACGTCCTTCGCGTCATCGCCCAACCCGTCCCTGCACCCGCACCCGCACCCGCACCCGCACCCACACCTGCACCCACACCTGCACCCACACCCACACCCACACCCACACCCATACCCACACCCACACCCACACCCACACCTGCACCTGCACCCACACCTGCACCCGCATCTGTCCCTGCACCCGCACCTGCACCTGCACCTGCACCCACACCTGCACCCGCACCTGCACCCACACCTGCACCCGCCACCGCCTGCTCCCCCGCCACCCTGTCCTCCTACACCAGCTCACCTACCCCAGCACCTCCGCGCCCCTCACCCCACAGCATACGCATGCACCCCCACGGTTTCCGAGCTCAAGAACGTGTCAGGATCAGCGAAGTTGCCTTATGGTGCATTGGCACTTGGTGCAGAAGGGATCAAAGATGCTATTATGAACTTTGATGACGTGTATGTTCCATGTTATTTTTAGGAATAATAGATTAGATATATCAGGACAGATATATTTGATGACTCAGGGAGTGGGGACTCTTCGTGCACCCCTTTGCAGGGTATATGCGCGAGCTGACTAAGCTCTGTGGAGCAAGTCGTCACTGATTGATGTAGGTCACGTGACCGAGTCGAGGAAGAAACAGGTGAGAACAGAGGAACAAGGAGTCCAAAGCTTTCGCTTTTGGAACAGTATAGTGTAGCCAGTTATAGTAGACTCTCAACAAAGAATTAGAGAAAACTATCAAGAAATAAGCTCTGTAGCTATCAAACAAGTCTACAGTTACTTCAGGAGGTGAAACAGTGAATCATGGATATTTCTGGATGATATTCTGGATGTTTTGTTCGTACATTTATGGTAGCTACTTATACTAAAATAGTAGTGAGTACCAGTGTTCAAGATAGTGAGTGAATGGGTCAGGATAATGTGGAAATGCTCCACAGGCTGCATACAGCTGTGGAGCAGGAACAATGATGGGGATACTTGTCCTACTGACAAGTATCTAAGCTGGGACCTTGGAGCAATGTACAAAGCCCCTTTCAACATGTAATATAGCTCGTAATCAGTGGGAGCTGGTCAGGGGAATAGAATAGAAAAGAAATCATGTGTGTCCTGTGCTGTGTGCCTACAGCAGCCTTGGCAAGGCATTTGCCATCTCTGTACCTCTCTCCTGAGGTAGCTATTCAGTATGTCCATAGATAGGACAGTGTACTGCAATCTCCATCGTGTCCGATGTCCCTGTATGGGTCTATTAGTCCCATAGCAATATTTCTTCTGACCAGGGCCCAGGTGCCTGCTTTCCAGGGCAGGCACTGCTACTGGTGCATGGATCATTTCTCCCAGATGTTAGCTCAGTTAGACGATTGTATAGACCTTAGAATACTGTGTGATATAGCTATCCATTTATTCTAACAGTTATATGATCCCTCAGATTTTCGGGGCTTATGCTACACAGGAGGAAATCCGACATTGAGAATGAATGCCTACCGCGAGATCTCATTGATCCAATGTCAGAAGAAGCTAAGCCCTTCCTCTCCAATCCTACGATACCCTCTTCTGGAGATTCTCCTGTAGTGGGTTCTCACCATTAGTACAAAGTAGCAAACAAAATTAAAACCTGCATTGAACCACATACAGTAAGCTAAGCTTGACATTGTTCCCCCCTCAGCACCCAAAATGCAAAATAAAAAATGCTTGTTTTATTTGGATTTTTAAGTTCTATGCCCTAGCTATGGTCCACATAGCTTCAGATATGAAATTTCAAGCGAATCGGAGCGATATCAAGCAAGATATCATTGCTCGAGGTTTGTGCGCTAAAACGGAAGCAAATCCGACGCGCGCCCTAGGTACTGCAAACGGGTGTAAGCCCCCATTCTGGAAAACCTTGACCTCACGGCGACCATGTCGAAGGGTTCCCCGTACGACACATCGCACCGGCCCAGATCCCCGTGTTATTCTCACATACGACACATTCCCTCACCTGCGCCCTTGGCCGCCTTGTCTCCGATCCTCATCAATGGCCCAACAACTTCTGCTTTCAGTCCTGGTAGAGACGCCTGAGCTAGCTGAGCTTCCATTTGACATTCTTGTGACCCTTGTAGACTTTATTCGACACGTCAAGCCACATCTCATGTGGAACCAGCGCTCCCGGATCACTGATCCCCTCAACACACTGCCTGTCAGCATCCATTGCTTCATGCATGACACATTAGATATCACCAATGAACTCAGTAAGGTTTTGTGGGAGGCATTAAAGGGGTTGCGGAACCAGAAGACAATATGAACAAATGGCTCACGAAGAGGTCAGTACAGCCAGGATACCGAGGCCCCAGCTACCATATGTGGAATGCCTCTCAAATATGTCTTGTGAGTCCGCACTGTTGTCCGTCTGTCCGCCGAACCCACCGTTCTGCGATCTAGTTTAATCACACTTGCTGTACAATGCAGCTTTGACGATCATAATGCACCATGCCCGCGTTTCTATGCCCCCCTCTCGTCCTTATTCGACGGGTTCAGCTGTTTGGCTGAATGAACTGCTCAAGGGAGGCATCTCCTTGGGAATCGCCGTCTTTCGAATAGAGAAACTACATCATACACATCCAACTATGAAACCTAGTGGCCATCTCGTAAACGCTTCTATGCAGGTGCCTACCTCGCCCATGTCCACAAGTTACACCCTAGGCCAATGGATATACCGTTTCCGATGAGTGGGTGTAGAAGTGTTTAGCGATGATTGTTGGAAATTTGTCATAACGTACTGGGACTCAGTTGTCGTTTATTGGTTCGAATATTGAACGGGACGACACGATGGTTCACTTGCATCCAAATGGCCATGGTCAAAGGGGAGGGAAAGACAATTTTTTAGATCCACCAGGTAGTATTACACAATTGGTCCAGATATAGACATGGAGATGTGGCAGACACAGAAATATCCTCGTGGTGAGGAGGGTGCATATGAAAATATTTTAGTTTGGCTGCTGGATACTCTTCTGTCTATATATGGCAAATATGGATGTGTTCTGGTGGTTCATGGGTGGGCATGGTTCGTGGGGTTCAGTGGGCGTTGAGGTCACATGACTTTATCTTTTATGGTTTGTGGGTCCATGGATGCGTCCATAGACGTGTCCATAGACCGGGTGCAAGCGGCCGGGCCTTTCTGCAAAACTCGAGCAAGGCCCAGAAGCCCGGTGCATGAACGGCTTGGGCCTGCCCCATCTCAGGCTTTTGGGGGCTCGGCCCAGCTCAAGCCTCAGACTGGGCCGGGCCGTGCCCATCACTACACTGCAGTGGCCGGCTCCCCCAGAGGACAATATGGCCGCTGCAAGCTCACAGACGGCACGTAGGAGGGGGTGGCATTCCTTTCCCGGGTAGTTCGGGGTCCTTGGTGCTCGAAATAGTGTGATCTCACGATTTAGGGATCCCCGAGCGTTCCTGATATAAGCGCTGGTCGTTATCTAGCCGACTCCTAACAATCAACTGATCACTGGCATCCGGCAGTGTACACAGACAGCCAGTCCACTTGTGCAAGATACAAGGAGGAGGTTGGCCCCGCACAGCACTGCAGCTGCTTGTGCTCCGCTGGGAAAAATTTTGATTGAACCTGGCCTCTGCAATCCCCACTTGGGTTGAGTACTGTGCTGGCTTGTGCCTAGCACCAATGGCCCCACCCAGCCCAGCTCAGGCCTCTTGATAGTATTCTAATAATATTCTTGTTCCAACCCAATATGGTTGCCAAAACAACTATATTTATTGCTATCCTACAGATCATGTGACATGTAAACAAGTTCTGGTGCTCGGCATTTGCACATGGTAATAACGAACATGAACGCAAACACGAACACCTCCACCGCCAAACGCCTTGCACCAGCCTGAAACAGTGAGATCTGGTCAGTGCAAGGCAAGTCGGGATTGATATCACACGTGCCGCTTTGGTGGGTAAGCCTGCAGCCCCACACCGCTCCCTGCACATGCATGAGCAGACCTGTCCCTCAGTGGCAGCGTACAGCAGATTATCCCATGGCCCAGAGCAGGGACATAGCAGCTACTAGAGTCTGAGCTACAGTGAGGGAGCAAAGGCCAGGCGGTTGGACCAGACAGCTCGAGTGACAAGTAGCTAGAGCAAAGCACCAAGACTCCAAGCAGAGGTCCTCAGACTCACTGTTGAGCTGCAGCGCAGTAACCTGAGCTCAAGGCGTGACTAGCAGAGAGAATGAGCCGCTCAGCGACGATACATGTGGGTTGGGAAAGAGAATGGTGAACCAAACATGGACAAATGTCACAATGCCAGTGACTTCAAGGACTCGAGGCATGAGCACGCTTTGGCTATTAGAGGCATATTATATACACATTTTTTCCCACTGTGAGGCTATTAATTCATGTTCAAAATTGCACTGAGTCCTGCTCGTCGTTTGGCCGGCAGCCCATCAAGGGTGTTTGTAGTTGCTTGCAGAGGGGCTGTTGACACACCATGGTGGTGAGGGATGGTAAATTCGTTGGCGTAGCTGGTGTGGGCGGGGGGGAACATCTCGGCATCTCGCTGGAGGGTCTCGTCAATGTACCTGACATGGACGAATGAGTAGGTACTTGCCAAATGTGATAACACGCACTCCTTCCATTGGCCCAGTGCCATGTCAGCTCCCCAGGCCTCCACAAGATGGGCAAACCAGAGCTAGAAAACCGCACCACGGGGTCCATGGCGACGAGGCCCTGTGGTTCCACATCGACAGACCTCCAGCGCATGTTCGCTCCTGGACCCTGCGGCATGCGGAAGATTGTGGGCTCAGTATGCCCCCGACCAGGCACACGTAGAATGACCACGTTGAAGGCCCCCCCACTGACCAAGTGCCGGATCCTGTTGCCTTGAGAAAATCCCAAGGTGATATCCCTCAACGGAGCGTGCCTATTGGAATGCACGCTCTGAGCCTGGATGACCGCGTTGAAGGACTCAAAACCTTCCGTCGCAAAGAGGAACAGCGGTCCAAAGCGCCAGATATCCTCTGTCAGATGCAGCAGAATATGAAACTTTGGTTTGTTGAACCATCGCGGGGTCCACCTGACGGTGCAGTCGAGGAAGTGGTCAATGGCGAGTTGCAGTTGGCGCTGTCCATGCTCAAGATGTGAGTGAGTAACACGCGGTCCGTGGGCGTTGGACCCACCACATGCAATTCACTGTCCACGATCACAGGTTGCCATATCATTGGGACTAACCATGCCAGAGCTGCCCACGCAGCCACCACCTCAGCAGGCAGGAGGTCATAAAGGACGAAGGGCGCGACCTGGGATATCACGCGAAAACCGCGGCCAGTCAGGGAACCGGCCCATTGCACGAGTGTATGACCTGCGAGGGGTGAGATCCCCAGGCCTCACACATCGCAGCTTTGCAGGCGAGCCTCCAAAACATGCTGCATTTTTGCTTTCTTGACCCTTGTGACAGCATCCCTCCAGAAATACTTGACGAAACCGAGGAGCACCACATGCAAGATTTCTACTGGCATATCTCGATGCGGATCGAGACCTGCACCCCAGCTCTCAGTGCAGGATCCATGGGGGCTGACACACGCACCTTTGATCAGCCACACTGGGCTGGTTGTGTTGGATGGAAGCGCCTCCACTGCCTCATCCAGGGCCTTCTGCTTGGCGTCGCGCCCCCGCTTGGTTTGGTACGCTCCCTGCAGCTTCTTGATGAAATAGTCCTGGTATGCATCCTGCACTCCCGATGTGGTTTTGGCCTTAGAGATCCTCATTTGATTCCTCACCATAGTAGTGGCCTCATAATATGACCCAAGGTACGCCTGAGACTCATATTTATCTCGTGGGACCCCCTTCTGGACCCAGTGTCAGTTCAGGACATCACGAGCCGTAGGTAATGCCATGTCACCTACCACCATAAAGTGTTGGACACGGGAGACCATGGTTGCCATGCTCTCAACTATTTTGTGACCTCTCCCCCTTTGCCGCTCATCTTCCGAACCTAAGCCACGGGCGGAACCTGCGCCATCACTGCTACCTCCCCCCGAAGAGCCACCATTGGGGTCGTTGTACACCCCAGGGCTGCTCCCACCCCTTGAGCTCTGAGTCTCTACCCCCGGTGCGTCATGCTGGGTCGTGTCTGACCCTTTGACCCAACAACACCTACAGAAGAACTTGGCCAGCAGTCCCCGGTGACAAGCCATTTCACTTTGCATCGGGTTGTCTCCCACCAGTGCAAGCATCCACACCAATACCAACACCATTTCACCCCACTCGCAGTCCCATGCCCAGATGCCCTCACTTTGGCATGTGCTGGAAGAAGGAGCTCAGCAAGAAATCATGCCTGGGGGCTGTCACTCACAGGACTTGTGCCACAATGGCCTCAAGCATCTCCAAAGGGGGTGCAATATTTGACGTACATAGGAAGTGCACATTATACTCCTGCTGGGCATGCTCACGATCCAAACCAGCCATGGTGAACAGGAAGCTGTTATGCTTGTTCCACTTTTTGGAAGTATTGCCTGAAGTGTCATCACAGTACAGCCAAATGGGGGCTGCCACTACGCGATGCCCTTTGCCCCGATCGCGCCAACAGTTGCCGAGCTTGGTGTCTGTACGAGTCCACTCTTTCGGTGTACCCGTTGGCGAATCAAATGTACCAATGAGACGTATCATCCATTTTGCTGTAGACCTGATGAGAGCACCTACCTGCAATTTCTGTTGGGGACGGGCAGTCATACCTCATATGTCCCTTGCCAAACTCCACGAAATTGAGCAGGAAGTCATCCAGCGCGACAGTGAGCACCTCATACTCGAGCACCACCCACATCTGACCGCATGGATGCAGCCGCCAGGCCTTTGCAAACATCTGCCGCCCATGACCAAACCACCTGAAGGGCATCACAGCTGATTGATCCTTCAATAACGCTGGCTCGAAGGTAAAAAATTCTTGGCTCCCATGGCGCACCATCAGGGTGAGCAGGTCCCCATCAACCTCGGACAGCCATCGATGAGCCTGCCTTGCCTCTGACAAGTGTGGACTGGTGTCCTCGGGATAAAAGTGCAAATGAGGTTGAACCCGAGGATTTGCCATCTCATAAATGCATATGAGAGACCCAACCCTAGTGATACTGCACCAACACACACCTGGGCAATCAACTGTGCCAAATTGTTCACGTAAAATTTGTGACCCGTTGCACCATTGTATTTCACAGTGTCAATCCCACACAGATGCTGAATTGAGGCATTTACCAGCTTCTGTGCCTTAACCGAAGGCACATCATCCATCCCGTTGACCTTCAGCATCCACAAGAAAATATCTAACTGGCGCCGTGAAAACACAGACCGAGGTAAATGCATGAGGATATCCAAAGAACAGGTCTACACAACAAATATCAGCAGTCATCATCAGCATACCAGAAATACCATTTCCAGCTGACCACTTTATCTGGCCATGGATACCAGGGGTCGTCGTCTAGAACTGCACTACGTTGACGCCGCCGGTCACGCCCATGCCACCGATCACCTACCCACACTGTCAGCATCGGGGATATGCCCACAGAAAGGCTCGACTTACCGTCCTGTTGGATTGGCAGCTCGAGGGCCTTGTCACCGGAGCTGTCAGATCCACCTTGAGAGTCTTCATCCGAGTTTTCATGTGCAGGAACATCGCGCACACCAAGGTACTGGTCAAGACCTTGGGCCAGATCTAGGACCGCGGTCTCACGCCAGGAACACCCAAGATGCATGTCGCTGTCACTGGGCATCCACAAAGGGCCAACGCAGGGGTTCTCTTGGTAGCGGACCCCAGGCATGTCTTCGGTCTCCACGGGCAGGTCGTGTTGCGCGTCGAGTCACGTGCCGCAGTCAATTAGCTAATCAATCTGAGTTCGAAGGAGGGGAATCTCATCCGTTCCTCCTTCGAACTCAGGCTCTGCGCTGACAGGTTATGGGCCCCGCACACTAGTCGAAGGAAGAGAACATATAAAATCCACCCATCATGTCAGACTCGGAGATCGAAGGCCGCATGAGAAGCGTAAGGCTCACGAGCACGAATTACAACACGTGGAGCATCGCAATGCAAGGCAAACTGATGACAATCAACGCATGGCGGATTGTCACTGGAGATTCAATAAGACCTACCGACGGGAGAGAGACAGAAGGATGGTTGCTGAAAAGGGAAGAAGCGGCCGGCACCCTATTGAGGTCACTTTCTCACAGGCAATACATCCACATCGAGGGAACGATGGATGATCCCACCGAGATGTGGAAGAGGCTACGAATGGCTCACCGATCGCAAGTCGCAACCACTCGTTTCCACGCAATACAAAAGCTACTGAGCATACGAAAGGGAGATAGCGAGTCCCTCACAGACTATGTCTCTCGCACAAACTCAGCCACGAACGACCTCATAGAGTTAGCTCCCAGCACACTCACCGCGCAAAACGTCATTGATCAAATTGGAATACACGCAACCATCGCAGGACTTGACCAAACAGAGTATGGCGCCTTTACCTCATCCCTACTGCTTATTGGCACGCTCGACCGTACCACCGTGTCCACAGCCTTTCGGAACGAAGACCTGAGGCGTCAGACGAGTGCAACGCCATCAGGAGCGTTTTCCGCGGCCAGAGGAAGGAAAACTATTGTCGAAACATGCACCGTATGCAAGAAGCGAGGCCACACACCAGACCGATGCTGGACCACTCATCCAGAGCTCAAGCCCATGCGGAAGGTTGAGGAAAGAAAAAGGGAAAGGGGAGCGAACCAAGTGACTGAGGACGCATCAGGTGATATCGTACGAGAATTTGCCGGAAACGCGAGTCTGCGGTCATCATTCCCACTGTCGCCCAGCAGCAACCCTGATTTATGCTGGAACACCGACACGGGAGCCACCAGCCACATGACCCCGCATCGCCACTGGCTGCACAATTATGAACATTACCGTGTACCCATCCGTCTAGCGATGAATGATATTGTGTACTCAGCTGGAAGGGGGCAAGTCTTGTTTACCCCAAAGGTTGATGGGCAAGCATCGCGGAATATTATGTTCTCGAGAGTTCTGCACGTACCGGATCTCCAAAATAACCTACTCGCCATACTTCATCTCACCACCCATCACGACTTCTCAGTCAATATTGTGAAGGATCGTATCTCATTCACGTGGGATGGGAGACTACTTTTCTATGCAGCCGTACGAAATGGGACAGGATTTCTAATCGGAGACACCATTCCAAATCCAGAATCCGCACTCACCACTTCCTCACCTATCGTGGATCGGCCACTCTTACACAAGCGACTAGCACATATTGGTCATGAACGCCTTGAACGGCTCCTGAAGCATGGCATGGTCGACGGCATACGCGTAAGCTCTAGTGCGACCATCCCCACAATATGTGAACCATGCATCGCTGCAAAACAACACCGTAGTCCTTTTCCCAAGAAGAGTGAGAACCGTGCACTGAACCCGCTCGACCTTGTCGTTTCAGATGTACACGGCCCTCTCCCAGTCCGTACACTGTCTGGATACCGATACTGGATCACATTCACAGACGATTGCACAAGGTACAGATGCGTTTACCTTCTAAAAACGAAGGACGAAGCATTTGAAGCCTACCGAGCCTACGAGGCACTGGTAGAGAACCAGACAAATTTAAGAGTGAAACGATTCAGAGACGACAAAGGGGGGGAGTACATCGGCCACAAGTGGGACCAGCACTTCCAGTGTCGAGGCATAGTACATGAGCACACTACGAAAGGCTCGCCTCAACAAAATGGCATCTCAGAGCGGACAAACCGGACCCTCATTGAAGGAACGGTCGCAATGCTGCAGCAAGCCCACCTACCAGCATCAATGTGGGGCGAAGCACTGACACTACTAGTTCGAATCATCAATGCCACTCCGACTTCCGCACTCACAGAAAAAACGCCATACGAGGCCTGGTTCGGCCACAAACCAAACCTCAGCATGCTACGCACGTTCGGTTGCACTGCCCACATTCACATTCAAAAGGATGAAAGAAAGGGACTACAGCCCAGATCCCGCAAATGCATATACCTTGGCTTTGAAGATGGTTATAAAGGCTGGCGCTGCATGGACCCTACCACCAGACGCATTATCATATCAAGGGACATCCTTTTCAACGAACATGAATTCCCAGGTCTTTCTACCGCAGACAACACTGCCGATCCACCCATACCTACCTTGGTCCCAAACCCCAACCACGTCGCAGCTCCACCGGATGAGCAGCCAGTCCAGGACCTTGAACCCCCAGAGGTCAACCTCGAGCACCCACCCCTTCTTGAACCAGATCCCGAACCCGATGCCCCCGCCCTTCCAGAGCCTGACCCACCAGCCGACCCCGACCCGCCTCCACCTCCACCACCCCCACAGCCCCGCCGCTCTGGCAGGAATACTGCCCGCATTGATTACCGGCACCTCCATGATCCATTCATCCAACCACGACCCCCAGCCGATCGTGATAGTCCAGACCCTGAAGGGGGTGCAACGGCTAACACCTCAATTGTCCAGGCTCTGGAATTCATCTACAATGAACCAGATACTATTGAATTAGTACTGAACGCAACAACAAAGGATGACCGTGTCCCCAAAACATTCGCAGAAGCGATGTGGCGGCCAGACGCACCACTATGGAAAGGTTCTACAGATGCAGAGATCCAAGCCCTCTTGGACAATGGGACGTGGGAGCTAGTAAAACTCCCACCTGGTGAAAAAGCCATTGGCTCCCGATGGGTATTCCGAATCAAACTTCACTCGGACGGATCCCTAGACAAGTATAAGAGCCGTGTGGTAGCAAAGGGATACACTCAGCGACCGGGGATCGACTACGATGAAGTGTTCGCTCCTACCGCACGTTGGGCAGCCCTGCGCACAATACTAGCTCAGGGAGCGCTTCAAGGAGCGCACATAGAGTCCGTTGACATATCGAACGCCTACTTAAACGGAGTCCTGGATGACGACGCAAAGATATACATGACACAACCAGAGGGATATCATCAGGGTGGACCAGATTGGGTATGCAAATTGAGGAGAGGGCTGTATGGGCTGAAACAAAGCGGAAGATTATGGTATGAGAGGCTCGGAGCAGCACTAGAAGGGATGGAATTCAGACACCTAAAATCCGATCTGAGCATATATATCTGGACGAGCGATGGGGTAAAAGTCATCATACCTGTCTTCGTTGACGACTTAACTCTGGTGTCCAACTCAAAACAGGACTTAGACAGGGTAAAAAGCAAACTGGCCAAAATATTCAAGTTGAAGGACCTGGGGCCAACAACGTCACTGCTAGGCGTGGAAGTGGAGTATGATCAATCACAGAGGACGTTGAAGCTCTCACAGAAACAATATATTCGAGAAATCCTCAGTCGGTTCCAAATGTCAGATTGCCGACCAGTTTTCACGCCCATGACGCCGGGTCTGAAACTGAGCGCAACCATGGGTCCATCAACCCCAGAAGAAGCAGAAGAAATGAGAGACATACCATACTTGAATGCAGTTGGAGCACTGAATTACCTTGCCATCGCAACGCGCCCCGACATTGCCTACGCCGTCGGATGCCTTGCACGGTTCAACTCGAATCCAGGCCCAGCGCACTGGACGGCTGTGAAATATCTCCTGCGTTATCTGAAAGGAACAGTCGATTTGGCACTCACCTTCGCGCCCAGTGAATCGACCCCATCGTTCCTGACCTGGACCGACGCGGACCATGGAGGGAACCCTGATAACGGCCGGTCGACCTCAGGCTTCCTTGCAAAGATAGGGACTGGAGCTATCAGCTGGGCCAGCAAAATACAGAGCATAGTCACCCTATCCACAACGGAGGCAGAGTTTGTCGCCTCGGTCCTAGCAGGAACAGAAATTGTCTGGTTACGAAGTTTGTTGAGCGAGCTCGGTTACGAAGTCGAGGAGCCATCTCACCTTTTCATCGACAACCAATCCGCCCTCTCGGTTGCAAAGAACCCCGAACATCACGGCCGGATGAAACACTTAGATCTTTGGTATTTCTGGCTGCGAGAGAAGGTCGCGCAGAAGATCATCCAAGTTGATTATGAGCCCACGAGCAGCATGCCCGCGGACTTACTGACCAAGGCACTATCCCGCGAGTTGGTGGAGCGACACCGTCGCGCCATGGGACTTTTCTGAGGGCAAACCGACAGCGTCAAGGGGGTGTGTTGCGCGTCGAGTCACGTGCCGCAGTCGATTAGCTAATCAATCTGAGTTCGAAGGAGGGGAATCTCATCCGTTCCTCCTTCGAACTCAGGTACGTAGTAATGTTTGTGTACTATAGATCCCAATCTCATCCGTTCCTCCTTCGAACTCAGGCTCTGCGCTGACAGGTCGTGCCCTTCGTCGATTGCAAGGTCAATGGGGTCAGCCGCGCCGACGGAGGGGCTCGAAAGGTCCCCGCTATAGGTCAGCCCCGTCGAGCCCTGCTTATATGCCAGGTTGCACCTGTGGACGTCTGAGTCCTCGTGGATGCTGGCTTGACGCACTGGACGCCACCGCGCATCTTGGCAAGCCTGGCATTGCCATTTGCCCTTGCCATCAGGACGCCACCCTGCTCAGACGGAGTCAGTGCGAGTGAGACGTGTCAAACATCTAGACGACCGAACTTACACTGAGGATCGCGCAAGTTGGGCCCCGGACCTATGGCCATGTGCGTGTGCGAGGACTGCCCCAGGGACGGTATCCGATTGTTCCCGAAAGTAGACTCCATGTGCTCCCCCAAGCATGCGAGCTGGGTGTACGATCCGCCCAAGCGCAGGCTGAGAACCGACCGAGACCCAGTAGGAACCACAGCGTGAGACGCCCAGTCTGAGCTCCAACCTGCACTGGACTCATTTTCGGGGTTTAGGGTCGGGCTTCGACCGAGCTCAGGCTGGTGGCAACTTTATTCACACGCGGGGTATAGGAAATTAGCCATCATACTGAGTCTATCTTAAGGTCCGCCTGTGTAGACAGCAGAAAATGGTGTAAAGCATATAAAAGGAGCTGTACTAAAAATAAAAAAAAAGACGGCCTTCGTAGCCCGTGATAACGGAAAAAATCACGTACAATCACTATCTCGGGCTCATCATGAGATGATGCAGAGTAAAGAGAAAAAGGAGAAACAGATACACAAGTAACATAATCTGTCCGGGAACGTTGAAATCCTAACGAGGTTGTGTCGACAGACCCTCCCCCCCTTCAGTCGGAGTCGGGGATGTACATCATGATAGCGATCCATGGCCATATTCATGCAGCATTGCCAGGAGGGCTCTTCATCATCACGTACGTGGGAAACGACCCCCCAGCGAGACTCTCGTAATGCTCCTCTCCCTTGTCGACATATCCCCAATGTGCGTAAATCGGCACCTGGTCAAAAAATTTTATGAGTTAATGAGTTATCATGCCATCGCGAAGGATGTCGGAATACTGAGATCTTACAATTGCGTCATTGACAGCCTCCAGGCAACAAGCTACACCGTTGGGTAATGCCTTATGCGACGGACGACGTTAGGAAGATTCAAATTCAAACTTGGATTCTACCTTGGACTCCACGGTCCTTACAAGGGCACCGCCAATACCTTTACCTTGATGTTCAGGAAGCACTCCTATGATCTGCAGGTGCCAAGCGGCAAGCTTGGTACCCTCTCCTAAGGCCGTAGTTGTTTGAACTTCATATTTAGGGAGGAACTTGCAGAAGAGGTAAACAATTAGTGCGGAATCTGACATCAAGCCCCATGAAGACATACATATTCCGTCCACCATTTCATAAGGTCTGGCGAAAAGCTAGCCATCAGGGCATTGAAGCCTGCTTCACCTTGCTCCGGACTGTTAGAAACAATGTATTTACCGACTCAGCACAGATACACAGTAGGACGCATGGCTGACGAACGTATTCATAAACCCAGTGCCTGGACCAAACCACCCGGCCACACCTGCAATGTCGTGCTCTCCATAGCTTGCCACATATAGTTCGCCGCCTCCCACAGCGGTAGCAGAAATCATTGATCGCTGGAATGGTATGCTGAAGTCTTGGTTACCGCCGATACAGGCAGTAACGAAGCTGTCTGCAAGAGGTTACTGGAAGGTGCGAGCAGAATCTTGGTGAGATTTCACCCGATTCAAAAGCCTTAGCAAGGACCGCGGCGGCGGTGTCCAGTTCAGCCGCTGTATCTTGGTCAACGGCTGCATGAAGTTGAAAAATGGAACAACGTACGTGTTGGATTTGTGAGTTGCCGGACCTTAATTTCTGCCATGGCTTAGGGTGGGAGCTCTCTCAAATAGCGAGTGATAGTGCCGCCATCTAAGTATATGTAGCTTTTGCCAGAAACAGGAGTTTGGCTTAGCGGGGGTTTCGGGCCCTCCCTCCCTCTACTATCATCACTGAGTAGGAAACGGATCAATTCATGATGTGAATCGCTCCGATACTAATACTGGCACCCCGCCGCAGCAAGGGGTTTCGGGCCCTCCCTCTGCTATCACCGAGTAGGAAACGGATCAGTTCATGATGCGAATCGCTCCGATACTGGCGCCCCTGCGGACTTCTAGGGGTGGTTCAATACCTCATAAATCTTTAGGCATAATTCACCGCGTTTTAGGGCTTGGTAATCGTGGTCGGAATATGTAGGCTAGTCTGATATAGAAGCGCCAACTCCTAGACATTAGTGGGTACTCGTGATCTACGATGATGTCGGCGCCGCGGACGTCTAAATACCTGGGGCTGGGTTCAATCTTCTGCAACCCCATGTCCTCAATCTTCAACATAGGATCACGAGTACCCAGGGTAACCCCACATCGTCGGTTGTCGGATTCTGTCATAGTACGGATAAATCAGACCGACGCTTGATCCCGATCAGACTTCAGCCATGTGTGGCCACGCGGCAACACATGCAAGGGCATATGATTGCTCGTTCCCGGGCTGAACTTGGAAAAATTTGGAGAGCAGCGACTTAACAATATATTAGTCACTACTAGTTCCTATAGGTGAAAGCAGCACGGTGGGAGGTTGTGGGCGCGCTGACAAATGCTGACCAATGCTTGGTCATTAGTTTGTCAGCGGAGCGCGCGAGCGGCGCAGCCGCGAGCCCCACCAGCGGTTTGCGCCACTCTTCCGGCTCCAGCGCTGCGCAGCGTTCTGGAGCGTGCGAGCGGCGCAGCCGCGAGCGGTTTAGGCCGGTCTGCTCAGGCGCTCAAAGCAGCGCTGCGCTGGCAGATCGCTGCGCAGCCAGCCGCTTTGCGCACTCCACCACCACCCTCCTCTCCTCTCCTCTCTGCCCACTACTAGATAGAATAAAAATTGCGTGAGACTGAATTAATAGATAGCCTATATAGTGTAGTACACAAAAGATCTCTTCCCAGGGAGGTCTCTGCAGTGAACTATTGGGGTTGACCCCTTCATTGGGGCAGCTTTTCTCTGCTAAGGAGCCAGGTAGTCATCCCAGGCTGCCTTAGAGGGAGCCACAATTGCATTGCAGTTCTTTCAGTGTTGACTTGCACTACTGGTGGCTGAAGAAGACATCTCCCCAGGACCAGGACCAGGACCTTTTACTGGAATTATTCCAGTTGGATAGCCAAAGAAGACTTGGATATTTTCATCAAAAAAATTTCCCATCCCTTCCTTGGTACATATATTTCTCTGTGGTCTGGTGTGAGCCATCTGACATTTTTTTATTTTATTTTTTTAAATAGAAATTAATAAATTCCCGTGACTTTGCCTAACAAACAGACTCCCTGTCCCTTCCTTGGTATGTATGTATTTCTCTGTGGTCTGGTGTGAGCTGTCTGACATTGATTTAATTAGAAATTAATAAATTCCCCTGACTTTGCCCAAGAAAAATTAACAACAACAGCATCTGCTTGCAAATGTAAGTTGAAGTGGGGTAGCTTGATTGTTCCTCTAAGCTTATGCCTGCATTTCTCAGGGATCCTTCTACTCCAGAGAGAAATCGTCAGCAGGAGCGTGAAAGGGCGAGGGAGGAGCAGGAGGGTCGTATGACGTCGCCTACTGATCGGAGAGTGCGTGCCCTTGCTGTGGCTGCTGCCAGAGCTCGGAACCAGCCACCCCCTCCACCACCTCCTTTTGCCATCCCTCACCCTCCTCCTAGAAGCAATGTGGCTGATCCTTTTCAACAACCTGCTGCAGAGCCATTACGTCCTCTGATCCCAGTCCTGGACAGCAGGTGGCAGCCCTTCGTGCTCAGTTAGCAGCAATCCCAGCAGCACAGCCCTTGAGAAGATACAGGCAGGAGCCGATACAGCCACCTCCTAATCTTCCTGTGGTTGGTTCTGCAGGAATTGCACAGTTGCGTGCTCAGGCTGCTGAGCCAGCACAGCCCTTGAGAAGATACAGGCAGGAGCCAATACAGCCACCTCCCAATCTTCCTGTGGTTGGTTCTGTAGGAATTGCACAGTTGCGTGCTCAGGCTGCTGAGCAGTCTGCTATATTGCAGCAATTGGGAAGGGTAGACAGGCAGCTAATCCTCCTGTAGTAGGTTCTGCAGGATGGCAGCATTGCGTGCTCAGGCCAATGCAATAAGACCAATGCCGCCGCTACTCCCTGCGCTTTTGCGGCCTCTTCAGCGACTCCCTGCACCTCCTCAGCTGCTCCTGCACCTCCCAGCCTCCCCAGCCACTCCCTGAACCTCCTCAGCCGCTCCCTGCACCTCCTCAGCCGCTCCCTGTACCTCGGCAGCGTCCTCAGCGACCTCCTCCTCCTCTTCCACTGGGTCGCTCTAGAATAATTGAGGCAGATGTGCAGCGTCATGATTGGGTCCATGGTATTCCCTGCCCTGACTGTGGAGCATTACACTGGAGGCAGAACGTCTGCAGAAATCCTCAAATGTGCGGCCCAGATTTGGTGATTGCTGTATGAAGGAAAGGTGCAGCTGGAAGACCTGCCAGAGCCCCCTCAGCCATTGAAACAGCTCTTAGAAGGCCAGGACCCTGAGGCAAAAGGATTTCGCCAGAATA